>JAYESA010000444.1:100000-180000 GCA_036927795.1 Iris macrosiphon
GGACGTGATAGATTATGATATCGTCCTAGACATGGATTGGTTGAGTGTCCGATTCGTGACGATAGATTGCCATGCTGTCAAGGTTGTCTTTCATATCGCCGAAGTGGAAGAATTCTTATTTTCTAGAGGAGAGATGGAGTCTCCATCAGCAATCATAAGAATTATAGTAGCAAAAGGAGTCAAATTCTCCAGAGTGGTTAGTGAGTTTTCAGATGTGTTCCCAGAAGAACTTCCAGGCATGCCACCAGAAAGAGAGAGAGTTTACCATTGATCTACTTCCCGGAACAACAACAGTGTCAGAGAGAGTCTACATGATGACGTCTTCAGAGTTGTAAGTCTTGTATCGAATGATTGAAGAATTGAGAACCAAGGAATTCATTCATGCTAGTGGATCACCTTGGGGAGCCCCAATGCTACTTGTGAAGAAGAAGGATGGAACGTCACGATTATGTATTAATTATCGTACCCTCAACGCAGTAACCATTAAGAACAAGTATCCCTTACTAAGGATCGATGACTTATTCAATCAGCTTAGTGGAGCAGCAGTTTTTTCAAAATTGATCTACGGTCGGGATATCATTAAATCAGAGTCTGAGAATAAGATATACCCAAGATGGCGTTCAAATTAAGATATGGACATTGGGAGTTTCTAATAATGCCCTTTGGAGCAACCAATGTGCCAGTAGTATTTATGGATCTCATGAATCATATTTTTATGCCATACTTGGACAAGTTCATGATTGTGGTCATCGATGTTATCTTGGTTTATAGTCGAAGTAAAGCAGAGCACGAGCAGCATCTTCGTGCAGTTCTTCAAGTCCTTAGAGAACATAAGTTATATGCCAAGTACATCAAGTGCGAGTTCAGGCTTGATCATATTTTATACTTGGGGCATATTATTGCTAAATGAGGTATTGAAGTGGATCCTTCGTAGATAGAAGCCGTTGAGACATGGCCAGTTCCCCGAGCAGTTATAGAAGTTCGTAGTTGTCACGACCCGCACCCAGTGTAAGAGCACGAGTACGTGGGTACGTCCAGCCTACGCCACAACATCGGTGGTAGAATATTGTCTAGGTCAATAATACTATCTAAACATCTTACACAAAATATATAAGGTACCTGTCATGCTATCTCAACTCCAAATGGAGGACAATATAATAATATGGTAATGGTAAACAATACTCAATCATAATAACAAACTAGAGGATGATAAGGCACAATATGGAATAGAAGGAAAATAAATACAAGAGTCTCAATACAAGTCCAATCTCAACATAAGTCTCAAAATAATAATAGATGCCATAAAGTCTAATAAAATCAAATATAACTCATAATGAAAAGTCTAAGTCTCTCCAGCTGGTGATACTATCTCAAGAGGCTCTACGGGTACTAACTCAACTGCCTCACCATCCTGCGGCCCGTAATACGTAGGACACCAGTCCTCTAATGAATCATCTAAAAAATATATCCAGTCATGAATGGAGTGAAGTACAACCCAATAGTAGTTTTAATAATTGACAAAAACTATGAAACAACAATAGTAATGAAAATACATGATGGCAGTAACTGAACTAGACAAAATCACAGAAAGAGAATCATGGTAAGCAATGGAAAATAACTGAGAACAATATAATATAAAACATCATTGTAATGAACTGGAAATAAAAAAAATAACATAATAGCTGGTGCCTTAAAATATTAGCAAAATATGTGATCGGCTTGGGCCTAACACAGGCTATATAAATAAATGGGAGCTAGGGTAACCACACGTGAGTTGCATGATCTGCTAGCTATCACGGGCTACACTATATCACGGGTTATAAGGTATAATCACATATTTACTAATATTTCTCCATCCCCGACTAGTACACGGATCCAAATCACGACACGTTATAACACGTATACTATGATACACAGTCTATAATATCATGCACTATGGTCACGGTCTATATAATTACGGAGATATCACGTAATCACTAAGTAATCACGAAACATGACACAATGATCACTGAGTTATCACGATAATAACATCTCATGACAATGATCCACGTATGCCAATCTGTGTGACCATCGTGTCAGGAATTAAATATCTCAAAACTAAATATAAGAAACATAGAGGCTGTCAAATAAGAAAACTATCAGAGAATGTACTCATCTCTGGTCCAGAGCAAAAGAGGTAACTCGATGTCCGAGCTAGTGTCACACAACCCTACATAGGAATATCATGTCACTTGAGTGAAATAGAGTGATAATACGCTCAAATGCACTGAAATATGATGTTCTAGGCCATTTCTAAGTCATACTAGTCAAACTAGGTCAAACTAAGTAATATTAGGTCTAGTTATTAATACTAAGGTATTTACATATACTAGTTAATATATATGGGTTATAACCATATTAGTAGTAACTTGGCATCTATACCTATGTTATCTATAACACTTACCTTAGCCATCAACTAACTCTAACATCTTAACCCATATCCCATAACTTAATACCTTGACTCGAGTACCAATCCATACTAAGGTGATAACCCTTTACCTTAGCCCAACTCTACTATCTACCCTAGGATACCAACATACTCAATACTAGACATTACCCTTACTTGGCTTAACTCTATAGTTGATACCTTTAGTATCTAATTCCCATTCCTGATATCTTTGTACTCAAGATACCAATACCCTCATTAGCATTTCCTCTAACCCCAGTGCACACTATAACACCCTTTATCACAGAGCTACACCCCGATACATCATATACTCCTATTACATAGTATTAGCTAAACCCCACCCCTTAACGCTGCTTGTCACCAAGCCTGGACCAATTTTTGGTTCAAACTAGGACACACAGTACACTTGCAATCCTCCTCAGTCAATTTGGACATCCCTCATAGTATTCAGACCTGGGGATACTCCTCACTGCTGATTCCTGATTGTCATGCTCCAGTCCCAAAATACCGAGGGACTAGACACGTGGCAATGACCAGCAGCACACACCGATGGGCAAACCCAATTAAATGGACCCATCAGGACGTACTTAAGCTGTAAAATAACTATAAAGGTCTATGATACTAATCTCATCCACAGAAGATAAATACAATCAATATCAGATTCATCAAGATAAAATAATAATCAATAAGTCTCAATAAATATCTCGGGGAACAACCCGATAATGAGTTTGATACAGCAGTTCAATAAATAGGAAATAAGAGACTAACAATAGAAATAACTGAGTATAATAAACCAGATACTCAGGAGAAATCCTCGACAATCACCTCGTCCTCTGGTTCTGGTACTGCTCCAGTGCCTGCTCCTGTCCCGTATACCTCGAGGTAGATCTCCTCTACTAAACCTGGGGACATAATCTGGATTCCAGGTCCTCAGGGGACATAGCAAGGTACAAGAATAACTCAAGCCAAATAAATTCAGTATATAAATGAATCAATAGGGCATATTATGTAACCAACTATATGATATGCAAGTTGAGAGCATCACTAGAACTCAGGCTGAGACCAGTACAAGCTCTGTGTCGAGGAGCCGGTAGTAGTAATATCACTAGTAGAGTGCCTAGCTCTGATGTAGAGTCTAGAGCCTCACAATAATAAATATATATATATATAATTAGCCTGTAGCCTGTGTGTCTCTCCCCACCTAATGTAATCACACATCTCATATTCATGACACGCAAGATCATGACCTCTAACTGATGCAGTAAGTCATAATGATAGCTAAGCATATGTATAAAGTCTATGTCACGAATCCTGTAGCCTATACAGAATAACCATGAATAACTCAGAAGATTCTGTCTCATGAACAGTATCAAGTGTCTTATGGTATGACGTACTTGATAATGCAAGCACAAAATGTATAGGGTCGTGATATCAATCTCTAGGTGACGTTACACAACTCCGCGTACGACGTTGATACCCGAATCTTATTCGGACGCTAGATGGTACTATAGCTCAATCTTAAAGCCTGTCATCACCTCGAGCTAATATCTTTGTCTCTGGTTCAGGTCCTTCTAATTATAGACGTACTTCAGGCTTTTATGATCTGTGAATATCTCCACCCGCTCTCCGTATAGGTAGTGCCTCCAAAGCTTCAGGGCAAAGATCACTACGACAAGCTCCAAGTCATGAGTGGGATATTTCTTCTCATGGGTCCTCAGCTGCCTAGAGGCATAGGCCAAAACTTTTCTATGCTGCATCAAGACACATCATAATCCTTTCCCAGACGCATCGATGTAGATCATAAATCCTCTTGGTCAAGAAGGTATAGTAAAAATATGTGCCGTAGTCAAACGCTTCTTCAGTTCATCGAACGTCGTATGACACTCCTCTGTCCAAATAAACTCCTGCTCCTTGCGGGTCAAGCGGGTCATCGGCTCTGCGATCCTCGCGAAGTTCTCTACGAACCTCCGGTAATATCCATTAAGTCCTAGGAAACTCCTCACCTCCAAGACGTTGGTAGGGGTCGACCACGTCTCTACTGATGAAATATTCGCTGGATCTACTGAAATACCCTCTCCGGAGAAAACGTGTCCGAGGAAAGAGACACGGTCTAGGAGGAACTCATACTTGCTCAACTTGGCATAGAGCCTCTTGTAAATCCCGTAATTTTCAAGAATTTTTAAAATTAGATTTTTCACAATTTTCTAGAATTTTCTGGGAATTTTCTGTAATTAATTCAAGTGTTTTTAAATATTAAATGATTTTTAAATGATAATAAATAATATTAAAATATTATGAAAATAATATTTTATGGTGTAAAATGAAAAACTAAACATAGGATAATTTTCCGGGAATTTATTGGACCCCGGAAGTATTTTTTAAACTCTAAAAACTATTTTATAAATTAAACCAAATTGAACCATAATAAACCCGATTTATTTGGCCTGAACCGACCCGAACCGGACCGAACCCGGTCTAGGTGAACCGGGTTTAAACTTGTTGGATCGGATCCGGGCCGTCAGTCAAATCCGACCCGACCCGGATCCATTAGCCCGAAACCTTTCTCTCCTTCTCCCGACCGTTTCAGACCCCACCGCCTCCCTCCGGCCGTTACGCCGTCGGCCGTCGATCCGTCTTCCCCAACGTAACCGTGGCTGCCTCCTCCCCTACCCGTAACCGTCAACCGACTGGCCACCTCCCTCCTCCACCTCTATAAAACCCTCCTTCGGTTGTGCCCTAGCCTCACCGCCCGTGCGACCCGTCAGCCCTCGCCCCGCTGCCCCTCCTCCTACCCCCCGTCCACCGACTCCCTCACCCCGCTTCCCCTGGCCTCCCACTCCACCACCCTCTCCCAGCCCAGCTCCTCATCTCCTCCTCCGTCTTCTTCGCCGCCGGTCTCCCCTAACCCGCAGCTCCGCCCAGCCACCCTAGGCTCAGCCCGACCCCGCCGTCCACTGACCCAAACGCCTTCAGCCCCTTTCCGCTGTGCCACCTCCCCGAGCTCTCGTCGCCTTGCCGCCCAGCCCCTGGCCGCCTCCAGTGAGCCTCCCTCCTTCGAGCAGCAGCTCCTCGACGAACTCGCAGCAACCAAGCCACTGGCGCCGTCCCCGGAGCATCCCGCAGTGCCGTGCCTCCGGCCAGCAGCTCCCCTGCCTCGACCCAGCCCCGGCGAGCAGCCGCCAGCATCCTCCTGACTCCGGCGAAGCTCCGGCAAAGCCCCTGAACTGAAACCCTAGGGTGGACACAGGATTCGGACACGTGTCGGACACGAAGAAATTGATTTTCGGAGCCCTGTTTAGGTACTCGTATCTCTCTCCTCAAAGCTCTGTTTTCGATTCCTTCAGTTGCATCGCGTAGCCTGCATGACCCCCTCGGTGCCCGTGCAAATCGCTCGGTACATCGTGACCTGTGGCGATCGCGAACCGCGATCCAAAAACAGGAAAACCAACGCCCCGATTCACCCCGGAACTGAGTACGCCCCATCAAATGGGACGACTTGGTCGCGTGCGGTCTTCACCGATACGTGCGCGTCGTTGATACGGACGTGCGGGATTTTACAGAAGCTGATTCGGATGTGCGTGCACACCGGAATCAGTGCGTATCCGCGGACAACGCCCCGTATCCGACCTTTCTGAATCTCGCTGTAACTTAGTGTACACACGTCGGATCGAGACAAAACTTATGCCATCGGACTCGTAATACGCTGGTTCTGTGGGCCAAGTTTGGTTCGATTCTGAGAATGTTGACAAAATCGTGTGTCGTGTGCCCCATAGGCTCCACTCGACGGGCAATTTTGAGAACGGCTCATCGGAATCCAATTCTGGAAGTTCCGTTGGGTTCGTATCATCGTTCCTGACCTGTTGACACTAAGTTGGACTATTTTGGAGACCTTTGACCCTGATGCATTTTTTGGTGCAAAGCGGCCTACATGTGGATCCCGCCTTGACCCCGAAAATGTTATTTTTGTCCTTGTCTCCAAATTGGACTCAAGGACAGGCATTTCTAGCTGATTTATATTTTCTGGATCTGATGGTGATGTCTGTTTCATCAACCGGAGTACTTTCTGTAATCCCCGCTGAAGCCAGAGCTACAATTGGAGCTAGAAACCCAGGCAAGTGTACCTTGCCAATCTCTGCAGTTTTTGCTATTTATTTTCTTAACATATATACATTATTGTACATGCTTGACCTAGGACCGTGTGACTTACTTAGCGTCCGATTACAGTCGGGTGCCAACACCGTACGCGGTGTTGTGTAAAGTCATCTAGAGATGGATACCGAGATCCTATACTTCTCGTACTTGCCTTATCAAGTACTTATTACCCAGGACACCTGACACTATTCATGATACAGAATCGTCCTGATATATTCATGGTGATTCTGTATAGGATACAGATTTTCATGACTTATTCCTTTGCTTAGATATTATATGACTGGATGCATTAGTTATGATCCTGTATGGCATGGACATGAGACGTCGTGGACATGAGATGCATGATTACATTGGGTGGGGAGAGTCACACAAACTACAGGTTGATTATATATTATACTGGTGTTGTAGTCTCCCTTTGAGCTAGACAAACCACATGATATCGCTACTACCAGCTCCCCGACACAGAGCTTGTAGTGATTTCAGCCTGAGTTCTAGTGCTGCTCTTATCTTGCATATCACTTAGATGGTTATATAGTTTACCCTATTTTATTATCTGCTGTACTGTATTTATTTTGTCATAAGATTTCTTGTACCTTGCTATGTCCCCTGAGGACCTGGATCCGGATTATGTCCCCAGGATTAGCAGACGAGTTCGACCCAGAGATATACAGGACAGGAGCATTAGCAGGAGCAGAAGCAGGAACAGTAGCAGGCACTGGAGCAGTACCAGACCCAGCAGTCGAGTGACTTCTACGGTATTTTCTGAGTATATTATGTTTCCATACTCAGTACTTTTGTTGATATCTTTGTCTTGTATCTTGACAGTTGTATCAGACTTGTATCGGGCTTGTTCCCCGATTTATGTACTTGTGACTTGTTGGTGATATTTTTATTTTCTTTTGTTGCTACTGTTATATTCATTTTCTGTGGATGAGATTAGTAGATTTAGACCCTTGACTATTGTTTTACAGCTTAAGTATGCCCCGATGGATCCATTAAATTGGGTTTGTCCATCGGTGTATGCTGCTGGCCATTGCCACGTGTCCAGTCCCTTGATATTTTGGGACTGGGGCGTGACATAGTTTTTGTGGTGGCCCATGCAGGTCTCCGACTAAATTGTTCGGTTTCTACTTAGGGACCGAACAGGCCTGCAATAAGAATAGGATAAGTTTTAATGATCCCATCCACTTGCTTGAAACGTTCTTGATATCCGTATCGGATTCGAATCAATTTTTTTAAAATCGTATCCTACCTTGATTCCTGCACGCCTCTTATTGTTTATTTTTGTTGCAGAGTTATGGATTCACAAGCAAACGACGAGACTCCTGTAATATTACCACGGGATGCTTTGGTAACCAATGAAGAGGAAGTAACACCAGTAGAAGGAGATCAATCCGCTCAACAACGTAGTCAAGCGAATCAGCATGCCTCGAAAATACAGCAAGATGATATTCCACCATCGACGCAATTTACTCCTCCAATGCCTGTATTCCCACAAGGGCAGGCTATGGACGGGAATCAGATATTCCAAATGATCTACGCAATAATGCAAGCTCAACAACAAATTCAACAAAAGGCTCTGCGTCATGAGGCAGAGAACTTGAGGAGCGGCATAGTAATCGCACTAGAGTAGGCAAATTTACTAGCACGACGGCCAACGACGGGTTGTATTGCCGATTTTTGCCAGCTGAAGCCCCGTACCTTCTCAGGAAAAGAAGAGCCCACAGAAGTTCATGAATGGCTCACCAATACTCAACATCAATTAGAAGCAGCTGAGCTTCCAAGGGAACGTTGGATGACTGTCGTCAGAATGTAGTTGACGGACAATGTACATCACTGGTGGCTATCTGAGGAGACACGGCTCGGACCAGACCGAGTCACTTGGAAAGAGTTTTCTAGACTCTTTCAGGAGATGTACATTCCAGCCATCGTTCGATCAGAACTTCGGGACAAGTTTAATCGCCTCACTCAGGACAATCTAACAGTGAAAGAATACAACACGGAGTTCATTCGTCTAAGTCGCTTCGCCCCAACATTGATCCCGACAGAAGAAGAGAAGGCTGAGAAGTTCTTCGACGGACTAAACATTGAGCTGCAGAAACTAATTGGATCCGTTGTACCTACTTCATACTCGGACGTCCTTGCTGTAGCCCAACGCATGGAGCGCATCACTAGAAGAGAGACCAGTCTGAAGCGATCATCCACATCAGCACCATCCGGAGCACCACAAGAAGAAGTTGCAAAAAGATCTCACATGCACCAGCCATCAGAAGCATCTCCACAGGCAATACCTGTCTATCCATATTGTCACAGGCGAGGCCATATAGAGAACAAGTGCAGACGAAAAATGAGATTATGTTTAGCTTGCGGATCCAGTCAACATTTATTGAGGGAATGCCCTGAGCGTAGAGAAGGAGCACCAAGGGCAAACCAACAAGCGTTACCAGTACCGAAGCCAGCCTATCCAGCATTGGGAGCACCGCAAACGGAAGTTCAAGAAGTACTACCACCAGCTCCAGGAGGGTATCAGCCGAGGCCACCTTTGATACCCCAGGCACTACTCTTCCAGCAGGCTCAGCAGCAACAGAGGAATCGACGGCAAGGACGCGGACAAGCCCTGACGATGACCTTGGAGAACGCGTAGATGCATGGAGTAGCTAATGTGCGTAAGTTTTATAGTTATCTGCTTCTAGATCTGCCTTAGTTCGTGCCTGCTGGTTCATGACCTAGACTTAACCTGACAGTTTTAAATTGCTAATAATAGATAACCTAGTAATTTTGAACTTGATAATAACCTAGAATGTTAATTTAATATGTTTTATAAAGGATAAACTAGTGTTAATCTAGTAATTTATTTAGAGCTTGCAAATAATTTAGAATGTTTTATAAATGTTAACCTGATAAGTTTTTAAAGATAAACTGGTTTTCTAAAACTTTAATTTTCTAGATTTCCTTCAATTTGGAAATTTTATAACTTTTAATGCTTAGGAAAATAATTTTTCCTAGGTGTTACTCTCAACCTTGATACTCCTTGATTTTGATGTGCTTCGAACAATGTTTGCAACCGTGTCATCTCTGTTGACCGGTTATTCTTTGATTGCGAGTACGCAATCCTCTTAAGGGGGGTAGATTGTAAACCCCCTGATTTTTAAGAATTTTTAAAATTGGATTTTTCACAATTTTTTGGAATTTTCTGGGAATTTTCTGTAATTAATTCAAGTGTTTTTAAATATTAAATGATTTTTAAATGATAATAAATAATATTAAAATATTATAAAAATAATATTTTATGGTGTAAAATAAAAAACTAAACATAGGATAATTTTTCGGGAATTTATTGGACCCCGGAAGTATTTTTTAAACTCTAAAAAGTATTTTATAAATTAAACCAAATTGAACCATAATAAATCCGGTTTATTTGGCCTGAACCGACCCGAACCGGAACGAACCCAATCTAGGTGAACCGGGTTCAAACTTGTTGGATCGGATCCGGGCCGTCAGTTAAACCCGACCCGACCCGGATCCATTAGCCCGAAACCTTTCTCTCCTTCTCCCGACCGTTTCAGACCCCGCCGCCTCCCTCCGGCCGTTACGCCGCCGGCCGTCGATCCGTCTTCCCCAGCGTAACCGTGGTCGCCTCCTCCCCTACCCGTAACCGTCGACCGACTGGCCACCTTCCTCCTCCACCTCTATAAAACCCTCCTTCGGTTGTGCCCTAGCCTCACCGCCGGTGACCGCCCGTGCGACCCGTCAGCCCTCGCCCCGCTGCCCCTCCTCCTACCCCCCGTCCACCGACTGCCTCACCCCGCTTCCCCTGGCCTCCCACTCCACCACCCTCTCCCGGCCCAGCTCCTCATCTCCTCCTCCGTCTTCCTCGCCGCCGGTCTCCCCTAACCCGCAGCTCCGCCCAGCCACCCTAGGCTCAGCCCGACCCCGCCGTCCACTGACCCAAACGCCTTCAGCCCTTTTCCGCTGTGCCACCTCCCCGAGCTCTCGCCGCCTTGTCGCCCAGCCCCTGGCCGCCTCCAGTGAGCCTCCCTCCTTCGAGCAGCAGCTCCTCGACGAACTCGCAGCAACCAAGCCACCGGCGCCGTCCCCGGAGCGTCCCGCAGCGCCATGCCTCCGGCCAACAGCTCCCCTGCCTCGACCCAGCCCCGGCGAGCAGCCGCCAGCATCCTCCTGACTCCAGCGAAGCTCCGGCAAAGCCCCTGAACTGAAACCCTAGGGTGGACACAGGATTCGGACACGTGTCGGACACGAAGAAATTGGTTTTCGGAGCCCTGTTCAGGTACTCGTATCTCTCTCCTCGAAGCTCTATTTTCGATTCTGTCAGTTGCATCGCGTAGCCTGCATGACCCCCTCGGTGCCCGTGCAAATCGCTCGGTGCATCGCGACCTGTGGCGATCGCGAACCGCGATCCAAAAAAGGAAAACCAACGCCCCGATTCATCCCGGAACTGAGTACGCCCCGCCAAACGGGACGACTTGGTCGCGTGCGGTCTTCACCGATACGTGCGCGTCATTGATACGGACGTGCGGGATTTCACAGAAGCTGATTCGGATGTGCGTGCACACCGGAATCAGTGCGTATCCGCGGACAACGCCCCGTATCTGACCTTTCTGAATCTTACTGTAACTTAGTGTATACAAGTCAGATCGAGACAAAACTTGCGCCATCGAACTCATAGCAATACGCTGGTTCTGTGGGCCAAGTTTGGTTTGATTCTGAGAACGTTGACAAAATCGTGTGTCGTGGGCCCCACAGGCTCCACTCGACGGGCGATTTTGAGAACGGCTCATCGGAATCCAATTCTGGAAGTTCCGTTGGGTTCGTATCATCGTTCCTGACCTGTTGACACTAAGTTGGACTATTTTGGAGACCTTTGACCCTGACGCATTTTTCGGTGCAAAGCGGCCCACATGTGGACCCCGCCTGACCTCGAAAATGTCATTTTTGCCCTTGTCTCCAAATTGGACTCAAGGACAGGCATTTCTAGCTGATTTATATTTTTTGGATCTGATGGTGATGTCTGTTTCAGCAACCGGAGTACTTCCTGCAATCCCCGCTGAAGCCAGAGCTACAATTGGAGTTGGAAACCCAGGCAAGTGTACATTGCCAATCTCTGCAGTTTTTGCTATTTATTTTCTTGACATATATACATTATTGTACATGCTTGACCTAGGACCGTGTGACTTACTTAGCGTCCGATTACAGTCGGGTGCCAACACCGTACGCGGTGTTGTGTAAAGTCATCTAGAGATGGATACCGAGACCCTATACTTCTCGTACTTGCCTTATCAAGTACTTATTACCCAGGACACCTGACACTATTCATGATACAGAATCATCCTGATATATTCATGGTGATTCTGTATAGGATACAGATTTTCATGACTTATTCCTTTGCTTAGATATTATATGACTAGATGCATTAGTTATGATCCTGTATGGCATGGACATGAGACGTCGTGGACATGAGATGCATGATTACATTGGGTGAGGAGAGTCACACAAACTACAGGTTGATTATATATTATGCCGGTGTTGTAGTCTCCCTTTGAACTAGACAAACCACATGATATCGCTACTACCAGCTCCCCGACACAGAGCTTGTAGTAATTTCAGCCTGAGTTCTAGTGCTGCTCTTATCTTGCATATCACTTAGATGGTTATATAGTTTACCCTATTTTATTATCTGTTGTACTGTATTTATTTTGGCATGAGCTTTCTTGTACCTTGCTATGTCCCCTGAGGACCTGGATCCGGATTATGTCCCCAGGATTAGCAGACGAGTTCGACCCAGAGATATACAGGACAGGAGCATTAGCAGGAGCAGAAGCAGGAACAGTAGCAGGCACTGGAGCAGTACCAGACCCAGCAGTCGAGTGACTTCTACGGTATTTTCTGAGTATATCCTGTTTCCATACTCAGTACTTTTGTTGATATCTTTGTCTTGTATCTTGACAGTTGTATCAGACTTGTATCGGGCTTGTTCCCCAATTTATATACTTGTGACTTGTTGGTGATGTTTTTATTTCCTTTTGTTGCTACTGTTATATTCATTTTCTGCGGATGAGATTAGCAGATTTAGACCCTTTACTATTTTTTTACAGCTTAAGTATGCCCCGATGGATCCATTAAATTGGGTTTGTCTATCGGTGTGTGCTGCTGGCCATTGCCACGTGTCCAGTCCCTTGATATTTTAGGACTGGGGCGTGACACCTCTCGTGCCTCAGCATTTCTAATACTATCCTCAAGTGCTCCCTGTGCTCCTCGTGGCTTTTTGAATACACCAAGATGTCGTCGATGAAGACTACCACGAACTGGTCCAAATACCGGTGGAAGACTCTGTTCATCAGGTTCATAAATATTGCAAGCGCATTCGTCAGTCCAAAAGGCATCACCAAGAACTCGTAGTGGCTATAGTGAGTCCTGAATATCGTCTTTGGAATATCTTCTCTCTATACCTTTACCTGATGATACCCCGATCTCAAGTCAATCTTCGTGAACACCACTACTCCTGTCAGCTGGTCGAACAAATCATCAATCTGAGGCAGTGGGTACTTGTTCTTGATAGTCAAAGCATTAAAGGCTCTGTAATCAATGCACATACGGAATGTCCCATCCTTTTTCGGTACAAACAACACTGGTGCTCCCCAGGGTGATGCACTAGGACGGACAAATTCCTTGCTCTGCAACTCCTCTAACTGTAGCTTTAGCTCATCCAGTTCTCTCTTTGCCTATCGATACACATTTGAAGATACCGGCGCTGCTCCAGGTACCAACTCAATAGTGAACTCTACCTCTCTATCCGGCGGTAGGCCTGGCAACTCCTCCGGAAAGACATCCTCGAACTCTTCAACTATCAGTGGGGGTGTCGTCTCCATAGCCATGTAAACTCCAGCTGTCTGGCCCACTCCTTGCTCGATGGTCCCCCGCATGTACTTAAACTCTGGGTGATCTGGCAGTCTAAAAATGACGCTACCCCTCCGGCAATACACTATGGCATTGTACTGGCTCAACCAGTCCATACCTAGCACAACGTCGAAGTTTGGCATCGGAAATACCAAAACTTAAGCTCTCATCTTCTGACCACACACGACTACTGAGCACGTTCTAATAGTACTGGTAACCGGTATGATACCTCCTCCGGTAAGAATCTCCCAACTCTTAGGTAAGGGGGAAGTAGCTACTCTTTGCATAGCTACGAAACTACTAGATATGAAAGACAGTGTAGCACCAAAATTAAATAATGCAGTCGCAGGTAATGATGCAACTAAAATAGTACATGTGATAGCTTTCCCTTCCGGTTCCTCCTCTGTCACTGCTAGCGCAAAGGCCTGCATGTGCCTCTGCCCTCCGGCCTGCTGTCTGGCTCGATCAAACTGTGCCTCATGTGGGGCCAGGGGTGGTCCCCTCTGAAATCTACCGTTGCAGGTGGACGTTGACCTCCTGTCTGGGGTGGTATCCTCTAGGTTGGTGCCACAGGCCTCTGTCTTGTCTGCGGTGCTGCATCCCTGCGCTGTGGGCAGTCTCGAGCCTGGTGCTGGTTCGCTCCATAAATCATACATGTCCCCAGCCTCTTTCGACAGTCCTTCTGAACATGCCCTCTCTTGCCACAGTAGCGGCAAGACAGAAGTTCCCTCTGTTGATATGTTGTGCTCCTTGTTTGTGGTTGCGCTCCGGGATGAGGGATCGGTCCTCCCACTCCAGGTTGTGCTCTGGCTGGTATGGCCATGCTGGGATGCCTCGATCCTCTGCCAATAGCCTTCTGGATCCTGGCCTCTGTCAGAACCTCCTCGTAAGAGATCCTCGCCTGGGTGGTAGTGTACCTCTGCAGCTCATAAGTCAGACTATGATAGAATTTTCTGGCCTTCTCTAGATCATTGGGTATCAGGGAGGCACCAAATCTAGTAAGTCGACAGAACTTTACGTCATACGCGTCTACAGTCATGTTTATTTGCTCCAGGTACAGGAACTGAGAGTATAGTGCATTCCTGACCATAGCGGGAAGTACTTTGCATTGAAGTATTTTAGAAACTGCTCCCACGACTTCTTCTTGTCGATGCTGCGCTCCATAGAGTCCCACCAGTGATGGGCATTGCCTTTCAATTGTGCCCTTACTGCGGTCATCCAAAGGTATGGAGGAAGTAGAGAAGCCTCTAGCAGCATCTCCGTGTTGGCAACCCAATCAGAGATCTCATATGCGATCTCGCTGCCCGAAAAGGTATCCGGGCTCATCGGACGAAACCCTCGAATAATACCAGCTGGCTGAACAGGTGCAGGTGCAGGTGCTGGTGCGGGTGCTGGGGTAGGTGGCCTCTCCAGAACTGCCATCAAGCTCTATCTCATAGTCTCGGCCTAATACCACTGTGCCTGCATCATGGCCTGGAAAAACTGGAACATCTGCGGCTGTCCCTCTGAATGTGGCATCTGAGGTGGAAAGTGTAAACCCCCTGATTTTTCAAGAATTTATTAAAAAATAATTTTTACACAATTTTCTGGAATTAAAACTAAGGTATTTTATGATTAAATGATTTTTAAATGATGTTAATTAATATTAAAATATTAAGAAAATAATATTTTCCGGTGTAAAATGAAAAACTAGACATAGGATAATTTTCCGAGAATTTATTGGACCCCAGAAGCATTTTTAAAGCCCTAAAAACTAAATTATATTTAAACCAAATTAAACCCTGAATTGAACCCGGTTTATTTGAAAATAAACCAAACCAAACCACTGTAAACAGAACCAAACCAAACTCAGCTCTTAACGGGTCGGGTCGGATCCGAAGTGAACCCGACCCGGACCCGAAACCCTAAATCCTAATCCTAACCGACTTTACTGTTCCGGCCACCTATAAATCCCCATCGATCTCCACGCTCCGCCGCCGGAAAACCTAGTCTCTCTCCTATCACCTCCGTCTCTGACCCGCGGTGCCGCTCCGATAGCCCTGAACCCTAACTCCTCCTCCAGGACGTCCTCTCCCTCAATCGAAACCCCCGACCAGCCCTCAACCGCCCTGTACCCTAACTCCTCCGTCGACCAGAACCTCCTCCTCCCTCGTCTTCCCTCTCCATCGTATCCCACGGCGAGCTCCGCCTGACCTCGAACTCCCTAGACCAGAACCTCGACCACCCTCGCCGTCCTCCGCCCATCCCCGACCCGCAGCGCCCCGCTCGACCCAAACTCCGGCCCCCTGTCTTCCTCCCCAGCCTCGACCTCGTCGACTCCCAACATCACCCGAGCGTCGGCCGCCTCCACCTCGCTGTGCTCCTCCGGCGATGCCCTGAGCCGCCACGGCGAAGCCCCGACGAGTCTCCGCTAAACCCTGACTCCGACACAGCTGTAGAAGCATGAAAAATATGTTATAGAGTTATACGCAGTATTTCAGTGCTGTGTGGCATAAAATATAACTTCAGAGCCATCGGCGTAAAACAGAGCTTTCTCGCTAAGTACAGCGTAAAATATAAGCTCAAGGACAATCCGTGTAATACAGTATTTCCAGGCTGCCTCAGCGTACAAAGGTTGTTACATCGCCTTTATGGCGTAAAACTCATCCGCTTTTAATGCAGCATGGAAGTGTACGAGGAACGCTTCGTATTCCTCGAATGAATCTGTCAGATTATGCAGTGAACCTAACTCCTGACAAAGAGTATTGCACGACTATCCAGACGACGGCTGTAATGATGGTGTGGCACAGAGACCCAAACCGTCGTTTAGTGACGTTTCCCTGATACAAAGTGCTTTTACGCATACAAGGGAATACGCTGTCTAGTTTTACACAGGCAGATGTGAGCTTTTACGCTCAGCAGAAGACAAAATGAACTGCCACGTCAAAAGCTGCTCTTCGTACAGAGCTCGAGACACGTCTCTGTATTTAATGCTCAGAATGGTGGCAGATCTTCGTACAGAGCTCGAGACACGTCTCTGCATTTAATGCTCAGAATGGTGGCAGATCTTCGTACAGAGCTCGAAACACTTCTCTGCAGTTAATGCGCAGGATGGGGGCAGATCTCTGCATTTAATGCATGAGATTTGGTTATATTTTCAAAGACTGGGCGAGCCACCATTACGGCTAATACGTCCACATCATCACCTTTGCACACTACGCCATCAGGCTATTTTCATCTATAGGAGCACGCTGTACGCTATCTCCTTGAAATACGCTGACCTGGCTATTTTCAGTTATAAGGAGTACGCCGTATGCTATCTCCTCGGAATACGCCAACTCAGACTATATTTGCATTGGTACATAATAGGGCTATTTGGTCCAGAATTAGCTCAAGATCTCAGTCAAGGAAGGAGGATCTGCTATCTTGTACGCTAGCTACCTATCCATGTAGTATCAGGCTTCTACGCCTATCTGGCCTCTACGCTAGTTTGACAACTATTTGGCTTCTACGCCATGGTGACAGTTATTGGCTTCTACGCCAACCTTTTCTACGCGAGGGACAGCTACCTACGTGACTTTCATGCCATGATCTTCGCAGCAGTTATACGCATTATCTCTTAATGGGACACGCGTCACACGCAGGTTCAGAAGATTATTTATACGTGGGCAGCGGTTATTATAACCGCCGCGTAAAAAGTGTCATGATCTCCACTGTCCGGCTTCTACGCCGACTGGATGGTTACTGTTACTAAAACTCTATAAATAGAGACCTCTATTGACAGAGGTCCATGGTCGAGAGGTTGAAAGATGGAAAACCGGGAGAATAGAAGTCGAAAAATCGAAGAACAGAGAGAAAAGAGCTCAGACAGAGAGTAGTGATCGACAATTTTGGCATCGAGCATCCACTCCCTCTTGCAATCTTTGAAGCATCTCCTTCTTCTACAGCACTTCTTCATCATCGTGTGGTCCAAGGGACAAAGTGATCGACTGCAGATCAGACTCCTATAGCAATATTTACCCAGATTAAAATTTGTACTTAACATCCTCGTATAGGATTAATAATACTTCTTGTTTGTAAACCTAAGAAAGGGTTTTTGTATAAATCTAGTTTTATTTCTTCCATTTATTATCAAACAATAGCAGCACGACAGGACCCGGACACGGCAGAATCCGGATACGGCAGAACCCGGACACGAGAAAACCTTGTTCTACGAAGCCCCGTTCAGGTAACCCGTTCTCTCTCCTCGTTGCTCCATTTTCTGTTCCGTCAGTTGTGACGCGTAGGCTGTGTAACCCTCTCGATGTCCGTGCAACCCGCTCGGTGCGTCGCGTCATGTAGCGATCGCAAATCGCGATCAAAAAATATGAAAAATGATACCCCATTCTCACCCGAAACTGAGTACGCCCGCCAAACGGGACGACTTGGTCGCGTGTGGTCTTCACCAAAAGGTGCGCGTCGTTGATACGGACGTGCGAGATTTCGCAAAAATTGATTTGGATGTGCGTGCACACCGAAATCAACGTGTATCCGTCGACAACGTCCCGTATCCGCCTGTTCTGGAACACGTTGTAACTTTGTGTACACACGTCGGATCGAAACGAAACTTGCGCCATCGGACTCATAGCAATACGCTGGTTCTGTGACCCAATTTTTATTCAATTCTCAGACAGTTGACCAAGTCGCCAATTGGCGGGCCCCACAGTTGACTTTTTTGGTGAAATTGTGTTCGGCCTATCGGAATCCACATTTGGACATACTGTTGGGTTCGTATTGACATTTAGAGTTTGATTGATCTATAATTTGTCCCATTTAGAGACCGTTACCATTGTCACATTTTTCGGTGTAAAGTGGGCCACACGTGGACCCTACTTTGACCCGAAATTACGATTTTGCTTCTGTGTCCAAATTGGACGAAAGGGAAGTGCTTTCTAGCTATTTTGCTTATTCTGAAAATGTTGGTGATATCTATTTCAGCATCCGGAGATATTTGTTCTGAGGCCATAGCTTCTGGTCCTGTGTGTTGGACATCTGGACGTTACATTTTACAGCTTCTTGCCAGGCAAGTATACCTTGTCATTGTACTGTTATTCATATTCCATATATTGCATGCATCTTTATTTTCTATCTTCAGTTCATATATTTTAACTGTCATATAAAATGCGCGCGACGGTGTCATCGCGATATATTTTTATTTATGTATTGCATTGAGCTTGTTTATGAGACTACCCCATTAACATGTCGCATCTCTAGGTTAATTGGTCGTGACACAGTTGTTACACGAGTTGTGAGTCTCATATAGATTACGGTCTGGCGTGCAGGGTTTGGCCTCCTGTACGTGTGGGTCGTGTGTTAGGAATAACTGCTGTTAGAAACTTTGCATGCTAGTAGACTTAGCAGTTATTAGAGGTCTAGGGACATAGCTTATTGTAGTACGGTGGTCCCATCCTTATCCTTGTTTGGTTGCAGGATTGGGCTAGGGTACTAAGAATAGGCTATGAACCAAATTGTGTCATGGATGTGACATGCTTAGAGTATGGGGTGGGGAGAACAACAAGTATCGCATTTGAGCTCCTTTGTACTTTTCTCCTGTGCGCCCGGATTCTCCGCTGGAGATACGGGTGGTGATGACCACTATATATTATATTATTATCAGGCGGGCCTCCGACGTTCGAAAGACGACGTACCTTTTTAGGCCCCTGGATCCCCAAAAGGGAACCATGCCAAATCCCAGTTTTCAGCCAGATAGCTCACTTGTGGGGAAAGTTGTTCTTAACTGCATTCACATAGATGGTTAGGCGACCTATTGGATATTTATTTCAGTACTTTATTGACATGTGTTTTATGTATCTTGTTACGTCCCTCTGAGGACCTGGCCCCTTCCAGGTGTATCTGTTATTGAGTATTCGCAGTGTAATCCCCCTGATTTTTCAAGAATTTTTAAATTGGATTCACAAATTCCGGGAATTTTTAGGAATTTTCTGTAATTAAAACCTGGGCTTTTGGAAATTAAATGATTTTTAATTACAATTAAATAATATTAAAATATTATGAAAATAATATTTTATGGTATAAAATGAGAAACCGGACATAGGGTAATTTTCGGTAAATTTATTGGACTCCGAAAATATTTTTAAAGCCCGAAAAACTATTAAATAATTAAATCGAATTAAACCCGTGCCAACGCCCGACATCCCCATGAGAGCCGAAGCCAAGCCCAAGGAGCGTTGACCCAGCCCAAATCCTAGGTCTAACCCTAGTCCAATTTCTATATGTATAAATACATAATTTCCTAGGTTTTTCTCCACAAACCAAAAAGAAAAGAAAAAGGAAAAATCCCTAATTACTAAAAATCCCTAATTCCCCAAATCCTAATTAATCCTAAACCTAACCCTAGCACAGTGCCGCCTAGCCGGCCGACCCCGCTCAGCCGCCGCTCTCCGCCGCATCCCCTCTGCTCGACCCCCGCGAGCGCCGCCCACTTCCGCCCTCATCCCCCTCTTCCCCGAACTCCTCCTCACCGCTGCCGCCAGGCCGCCGTCGATCCGCCCCGACCGACGACGCCTTAACCTCGCCACTCCCTCTCCCTATTCACCCCAGCGACCCGCCGCCACGACCCCGACGCTGTTCCGCCCCAGCAGCCGACCCTCAGCCTATCTCCTCCACCCTGTTCTCCCCGCTGCCGGAGCCCTAGACGAGCCGCCGACCCGAACTCCAGCCCGACGACCATCTCCCATCTCCGCCAGGCCGTCGACCCCCTCTCCCATCGACCTCCCGCACGGCTCCACCTCACCCGAGCCGACCTCGACCGGCTGTGCACAGTCCCCGACCCCGACGGTTCAGTATCCCCTCCGGCCGGCCACGGTGCAGCCATCCCCTCCGGCGAGTTCATCAACACAGAACCCTAGAACCCCGGACACGGACACAGCAGTGGTTCGGACACAAAGTTGACTCACGGACACGTGAAAATCGAACTTCATGGGGCCCTGTTCAGGTACCGTTTTCTTCCTCCTCGTATTTCTGTTTTCGATTCTGTTAGTTACAACGCGTAGACTGTATAACCCTCTCGGTGCACGTGCAACTCGCTCGGTGCATCGCGTCCTGTGGTGATCGCGAACCGCGGTCCAAAAACAGAAAAACCAACGCCCTGTTTTACCCCAGAACTGAGTGTGCCCCACCAAACGGGACGACTTGGTCACACGCAATCTTTACCGAAATATGCGCGTTGTCGATACGGACGTGTGAGATTTTGCTGAAGTTGATTCGGATGTGCGTGCACACCGGAATCAACGCGTATCCGCCGACACCGCCCCGTATCCGTCGATTCTGGAACACGCTGTAACTTTGTGTACACACGTCGGATCGAGAAGAAACTTGTGCCATCGAACTCGTAGCAATACGCTGGTCCTGTGACCCAAGTTTGGTTCGATTCTGAGAACGTTGACAAAATCGCGTATCGTGGGCCCCACAGGCTCCACTTGACAGGCAATTTTGTGATCGGCTCATCGGAATCCAATTCTAGAAGTTCTGTTGGGTTCGTATCATCGTTCCTGACTTGTTGACACTAAATTTGGCGAATTTGGAGACCTTTGACCCTGACACACTTTTCGGTGCAAAGTGGCCAACATGTTGACCCCGCTTTGGCCCAAAAATGTTATTTTTGTCCCTGTGTCCAAATTGGACGTAAGGACAAGCGTTTCTAGCTATTTGATATTTTCTGAATCTAGTGGTGATGTTTATTTCAGCAACCGGAGTAGTACCTGCAGATCACACTGAGACCAGAGCTACAGTTGGAGCCAGGACCCCAGGCAAGCGTACCTTGCCAAACTTTGCAGTCTTGTTACATATTTTCCTTGATTCTTTTACATTGTTGTGCATGCTTAACCTAGGACCGTGTGACTTACTTAGAGTCCGATTATAGTCGGGTGCCAACATCGTACGCGGTGTTGTGTATTGTCATCTAGAGATGGACATTCGTGACCCTTTACATCCTCGTACTTGTCTTATCAAGTACATTATACCCAGGACACTTGACACTATTCATGAGACAGAATTTTCTTGAGATATTTATGGTGATTCTGTATAGGATACAGGTTTATGACATACACAGTTTACATGCTTAGTTTATATCCTGACTTGTTGCATTAGCTATGATCCTGCGTGTCATGGACATGAGACGTGAGATTTCATTGGGTGGGGAGAGTATTACCATAACAAAGGCTGATTATATTATATATATTGACATCTGGATGTGTCTTAGTCTCTGACACAGAGCTATGGCACCAGTTCTGGCCCTTCGAGAAAATACTGCTATGGATTTCTCCGACACTGATCCTGTAGTAGCCTCAGCCCGAGTATGACTAAAACTCTCAACTTGCATATCACTTAGCTGGTTATATATTTATCCTATTGCTTATTTATTGCTGCACCACATTTATTTTGGCTTGTATTTTCTGTACCTTGCTGTCCCCTGAGGACCTGGATCCGGACTATGTCCCCAGGTATAGCTGACGAGATCTATCCCGAGGTATACGGGACCGGAGCATTAGCCTTAGCAGGAGCAGGTGCCTATATTGGAGCAGAACCAGGATCTGAGGACGAGATCGTACCAGAGGACTTCTCCTGAGTATTGGCTTGAGATACTCCTTTATTTCTGATTCTAGTTATTTTATTTCCAGTCTATTTCATTGATGTACCAGACTTGTACTCGGATTGTTCTCTGAGATACTTTTATTGAGACTTGTTAGTTTATATTTATTTGCATTTATTCTGGCATTTGATCTGTGTTTATCTGTTGTGGATGAGATTAGCATAGACTGTGACTTGTATCATTGGACCTACTTATTGTTATATTACAGCTTAAGTATGCCCCGATGGATCCATTAAATTGGGTTTGTCCATCGGTGCGTGCTGCTGGACATTATCACGTGTCTGGTCCCTCGGTATTTTGGGACTGGGGCGTGACATGCAGGAGCACAGATTCGGATGGTTACTTATGTTTCGAGGAGGTCTTCTCTTCGAGCCGTGATTGTTAGCTGGTATTCTTATATCGTGTTTGTTGTGGTGTACTTATATTGTATTTACTTTTACATTCGAGTTGGTAGTGGATTTGTTTCCATCCAACTATTATCTTCAGATACTTTGTGTCTAGATCTAGTTCATAGATATTGGTTATTTATTTGTATTTGATTTTCGTGGATGAGATTTAGATTATACCCTGTGACTTGTGACATATGTTATACCACTATGGATTTGATATTTATATTACAGCGTACGTATGGGTATGGTTTTCATATATTGGAGTTGCCATACCCATGCGGCTGGCATGCTTACGTATCCTAGTCCTACGTATTTTTGGGACTGGGACATGACAGAAAGGGTGGAGGTGGTGGCAATGGAACCTCCAGCTGCGCTGTAGGTGTCTTCTGAGATGTCGGCCTCTCGGGCTGCGGCATCGGCGTGGCCCTCGAAGTCTGACCCTCGAGGTATTGTGTCGGGACAATCTGTGAAGTCTGGCCCTCGTACTGCTGCATCGGATCAGCATGAGAAGTCTGGTGCCAGTGTATCAACGGGGCATGTGGTATCACCGGGACCTGTGGTGGTGGCTGCTTTCCGGGTGGCCCCAGGGATGTATCCTCCCTCTCCGCAGTGGCGGATGGCACAATGGCACCGTATGCCTCGCGTTCACTACGCAAGTTCATCTCCCTGCAAGAGATAGAACTACATTAAAAGAGTATGGAAATAAGGAAACATGATGCAGATATTCAAATAATTAAATACGAAGGAGGTTCAAAGACGGTAGTCAAGGTGGATGAAATCTAATAATTTCTATCATATTGCAGGCTCGCTGGGCATGATACCATACCACAAGCGATAAACATAGACCTATATGGGCCACCACTAAAACTATGTCACGCTCCAGTCCTAAAATACACGGGACCAGGCCACGTGGCAATGGCCAGCTAATACGACTCCGAAGGATTTCCAATTTAATGGATCCGACGAAGCGTACTACACTGTCCTAAAATACTATCAAGTCCAAAATGCTATCATACAGCAGGTAAATATCTAATCTCATCTACAGAATATAAATAAGAAGTACTAAAATAAATACTGCAAATAAGTACAAAATCTGAATGTCATAATACAACCCAAATAAGTGTGATGGGAATAAACCCACTATAATACTGAAATAAGAGTACAGAAGGACAGATAAGAATACTAGACTAGAACATCGACTAACTAGATAAAGATGCTCCAGCCCTAGGTGGAAGGCCTACCAGTGATCAGGGAAACTCCGAAGGTAACACCTCAAGCTCTTCCTCAGTCGCGTACCTCATCTCCTGTCCGGGCCCATACACGGTCGAATAGTATGCCTCGTCCAAATCTGGAAGAAAACCAGGTCCTCAGAGGGACGTAACAAGATACAAAAATATATGTCGAATATAAATACTGAATAAGTAAAGGGGGTATACTAACCATCTAAGTGAATGCAATATGAGCACAACCTTGGTACGTATGGGTAGGTGAAGGCATAAATATGTAACGTCCATATCGTTCCGTAGAAAGTGGAATCTGTATAGTATAACGTCCATATCATTTTATAGAACGTGGAATCTACATGATATAATATCCATATCATTCCATAGAATGTGGAATCTGTATAGTATAATGTCTATATCATTCCGTAGAACGTAAAATCTGAATTAAGAGGTCATCAGTCCCTGTAGCTTCGATGGATACTACGGGTACTAATGTGTGTGTCACATATGCCTACCAGCTGTCCTCCCCGTCCAGTAAAAATATATAAGTAGAATATACAACGTGCACACTTCGTAAATACATGCCAGGTCTCAAATAACTAGACTAACCTGACTACGCACTAAACCGTGATGCATGTCGCACACACCGATAGCTAGTCGGGTACGCCAACTCGTATCCCAATATGAGTTTATCATCGTGATGAGTGTAAGAAGTGTCAAGGTCTTGAAAGATATAAGAATATCTCCATAATAGTAGGTGAGTCTGCTAGAGACTAAGTCAATACACTACTCATCGACGCAAATCGTCGACTGCACCCGAGTCATTCTCGGACGCACACAGTTATTTATAATATTTGCAACAATATATCATGCAATATTTAATAACTTAAATTAAACAGTAAATAAGGCAAGGTATCCTTGCCTGGATCATCAAGCTGCGAATGCCAAAGTCTCGCTCCCGAAGCCTCGCCCGAACAATCCAACGATCCTATATATATAATATAATATAATAACAATTAGTCATCATACTAGTATACGCACAAAAGTATAACTATACTGCACTTAGAAGCTAACGCAAGTAGGGGTTATAATCGGTCAACTAGAATGGTCGAGTGTGCAAGTGTCTAAAAATGCACAAGTGTCATGTCCCTCTAAATGTACATTTCTCAAATATTACAACCAAGGTCAACTAAGGTTCATGTAGGTGCTAAGTTGTTCTCCAACACAAGTTTTATAGTGTTAACCCTCTAGGTCTCCATGCACAAGTAAAAATGTTCTCAAATATTGTGCACAACAAGTCAGCTAGCTACTACGCTACTAATACATGTTTATAATTCGAAACATCGTGCAACACTAATAACGTGTTCTAACTATTAGGTTAAGGTGTATATATGATAAACTAGTCTAAAAACCTAGGTACAACACAAATACAAGTGTCATACTAAACAACCTAGCACACGCAATATTTAATATCACTAAATACCATTCCAACTAATATATAAATTCTGAAATTATATATAACATGTAAATAATAGGGTTTAATATATCATGGGTTCTCATGCAACCATAAAAAGATGAAGAAGGGGGAGGAGGTGAATATACCTAGGGTTAACCTTGAAAAGGAAGGGGGGTGCACGGCCTGCGGCCGGCCTGTCTCCAGCGGGTGGGGGGGGTGCTCCGTCCAAGCAGCAACTCACAGCAGAAGCAGCTCGCAGCAGCAGCGGCGGCTTGCAGTAGCAACGGCAGCAGCTTATAGCAACAGTGGCAGCATCTCGTGAGGGAGGTGGTGGTGGTGGTGAAAAGGTGAATGATGGTGCTCGGGTAGTTGGCTGTCGAGGAGAGGGAGGAGGTTGGCTGTCGAGGAGAGGTGGTGGTGGCTGATGGTCGGAGAATGAGGTCGGAGGGGTGATGAGGGGACTGTGGTGGTAGTAGTGGTCGACTGCTAGGGGAGGAGGTCGAGGGGTTGGAGGAGGAGAGGAGTTCGGGTGGTTGGTGATAGAGGTGATGGTGAAGGTGGTTGTGGTGTGGTGGTGGCCGTGACCGTAGGGATGATGGTGGTGGCGAAGGTCGTCATAAAGAAGCAGGAGGTAGTGGTGGTGGTGGTCGGCTGCTAGGGGAGGAGAAGAGAAAGATGGAGATGGTGGTTGAATGGAGGAGGAGGTGAATGAGAGGATGGTGAGGGCGGTGATGTTCGGTTGAGGGGAAGTGGTGGTGTGGCTAAAATTTGAGGGGGGGAGAGAGTGTATTAATGAAGGAGAGAGGGAGTAGTGAACATGGGGATTAGGGCCGGCTATATCCCTATTTCTAGGGATGTGGAAAGGATTTTTATGAGGGAATGAGTGGTTGGATTGAGGTTAAATTTGAATGGAGGGTGGGGATTAAATGTGGGTGTAAAGTGTTGCATAGTACATACAAAAATGGAAGAAAATGGGGGTGTGACCGGTCATGGCATGAAGAAGGGTTTTCTTCATTGTTTTACTCCAATGGGAGGTGGACACCTAGTTGTTTATTTGCACAAAGGCCCCCACTAATTTGGAAATTGCACAAGTAAAGAAGAATTGAGATTGGATGAGGAAAATCACCATGTTTGGTGTGTTATAGTGGATTAAATTGGTGTGTGGTATTTTGTATGAACATGAGGGTGTGAGTGGGGTTTGGGTTGGTGTTGGGTCTAGTTTTGGGTTAGGTTGAGTCATTGCACCAATTTAATTAAAATTAGTGTCAAAGGTGTTCTTTAATTAATTGGAAGTGCATAGGATTTAAATTGGGTGGGACACAAGTGTCATGGATGTAGTAGACTCAGAGTAGATTATTGTCATAAATTGGATTGCATAAAATGGGTCGAGGTTGTGTCTCCAATTTTGATTGGAACGGACAAATATGCAAAGTTAGATTTATTTGGATTTAAAAATAGATATTTGTAACGAATATTGTGCGACTAAAATGAAGCACTAGAGAGGGTATTTATGGGTTATACAATGGTCAGAATAGAAGACTGGCACATCTAGGAAAAGTGTGTAAAATTTGTTTGAAAGCAAAAGCTAGAGTAGCGTTCCAAATATCGAAACAACGGTAAGGTGCACCAAGTGATACAGAATTTTGTACATTAATTTAAACACTATGTTCTAATTCTAAATAGCTCCAAACTAACCCTAGTCTCTCTCTCTTCCTCTCTAAGCCAAGTAGACCTAAATTTGGTCGAAGGGGTTTACACTTCTGTTGTTGTCCTGGCCGCATGCGTCTATCTGCCTGCGGCTGCCGAGCGGTGCCGCATATTCCTCCTTATGTGGCTTTTGACGTGGCCGCATGGAACGTGTCTTAGCGCTCGAACTCCTAGCATCATAATATTTTTCTCTGTCAAAGCTCCAGTGCTGAGCACTTTTCTTGTCAGAAGAGGCTGCCGCATAAGTGGGGTCGGCTCGTGTGGACGCATGATGTACGTTTTCTGGGCAGGAAGAGAGAAGGGGAGAGAATGCTCCCTAGTTGGGTGAGGCACAGAGGTCTTTGTAACCCATGTCCTGAGGGTCTTCTTAGGCTTTACCAGCCTCGGTGAAGCACCATCCTCATAGAGCATTTCCTCAAAAGCTTGCTGATCGAAGCGTACAACCAGCATCATCTGGGTCGAACCCAGTTTTGAAGCGTCTGACTGCGTCACAACCTTCTTATCAAAGGAGAAGGATCTCCCCAGCAGAGTCGCCACCTTGTTCACCATTAAAGTAAGTTTGGAAACTTTTGTTCAACAACAAACAAAAAAGTACAAAGAAATCCTAGACAAAAAATTTAAGTACAATATTTTTGATCTGGAAAATATGACGATGAAGATCGAATACTGCTGTGACTCCTTTACTCTGTTGATGGTCTAACGAGGGAATGAGGATGCTCTCTTATCTTTTCTCTCTCTTGAGTTTGTGTGCATGTACGTAGCTCGCCTGGGGGGTATGGTCTCTGAAGCAGAAAAATTAGCCTTTTGGAACATCCAAGTTTCTCCTATTTATAGCCATAATACTGATGAGCTATAGGTGCCGCATATGCTTTTGTTTGGTGGCCGCATGGGGCTCCTTCAACAGAATATGGTTGCAACTGTAGCCGCATACTATGGAAAGGCTGTCACGCGGCTTCGGTTGGGATATGTTGTTTGATAAGATCTCAGGTTATTTTTAACTCCCTGTATGCGTGACTCGGTCAGATAGACACGTAATCAACACTAACTGTGTGAAGATATTTTTGGTTTTAACGGACATATCTTGCAAGCTGAAAGCCGTATAACATCCTGGCCGCATAGCTTCTTGGCCTCATATGTGCTCTCCTTTGGCCTTGGCCTTATGGACACTTTGGCCGTATGGCGTTGTGGTCGCATGAAAACTCTCGTCTGGCCTTGGTAGAATGGACTCTTTGGCCGCATGATGACGAAGTAGGATATGACTGTGCCCGCATATGAGGGAACACGTGACATAGCATGTCTGACAAAGTCATTAATGCACTTATGTGACTTTTCGTCTCTTTATGAGCTGCCGCCTCTCTCACGATTCTCGAAGCACTTTGGGTGATGAGTGGTGTGTCAGAATTTCTGACAGACATTGAATACCATGTCAGGGGATCTCATGCGGCCCCTTACTTCATGATTTTTTTGGCCGCATAAATTCTGTTATGCGACTTCCTCTTTGGCTTAATTTCTTCTGAGTCGAACTTGAGGCGCATGTTTGTTGGACGCATGAATCTGGATTTTCCATGCTTCTACACAAGGTACCTAGAGTTGGAGTTATGATATTAGTTTTAGGGTATTCTCCTTCATCACTGTTTTAAACAGTGAAGTTCTTTTGATCTAGAGCATGTCCTTTATTGTCGGTATTGATTGTCCAAAACCATGTCCTTGCAATGCAACACTAGTCGTTCCTTTTACCGTCTTCTCGTAAATGAGTTAGAACCTTAGAGAATGAATCTATTGTAATAATTCATGTCCCTTCTCCTAGAATTTAAGATAGAGACTATCTATAAGCTTCTTGTTTGCATCCTGGAAGATGTTTGAGAACTCTTCCTAAACTATTTAAGATGATCGTATTTTCTGATCATCCTAAACACTTCATGTTTCCTATTCTTCATGTTATGAAGAATTCCTTGATCCTGTTACCTTGAGAGGTAATGTATAATCTCTGGCTGTTTTATCTCCTTCCGGTACTAATACCTATCTTAAAATTTTGAGAACAAAATTTTTCTAAGGGAGGTAGGATTGTAACCACCACTTTTTATTCGAGGGATATTTTTGTAATTTTGTATGTATAAATTTTACTTTATTATATTATGTTGTATATTAATTTCTATAATTAATTTGTTAGTTGTTAGTGGTTTGTTAGTGCTAATTATGACCCTAGATTAGTCTAATTAAATTAGTTAGTTGTCATGAAGAGAATATTCCCTTTTAGTTGTAAGATTCTTTTCTTTAATCAAATTAGATTCCTTTCCTTTTAATTTCCAAATTAGAATTGGAGGGAAAAGGAATAAACCAATTCAACCCAACCCAATGAAGAATGACATGTGTCTTTCTTTTGAATTTATTTTCCCTCCAATTGCTACTTCCTTCCCAAGCAACAATTTATTTTAAATACCAATTCATTCCCTCTCAAATTCTAGATCTAGAATTCAAATTTCACTTTCTATTCCCAATTCTCTTCATTCATTCTTCATCAAGGAGCAAGAAGCTTTGAGATGAGTCACCAAGGAGGAATTTGTGTCCAAGTCATCCCTACCGTGTCCAAATTCGGAGTCCACCAAGGAGGACACTTCTAGTAGAAGTAAACTTCTCAATTTCACATATTCTATGTGTAGGAAGCCTATTAAGACAAATTTGAACCTTCTAATTGGAGAAAATGACCCTTCTATGATAGATCTAGGCACTAGGGGCCTCAATTTGGGTAAATTTATGCATTTGATGGTTGTATTATTGGTTTTTTGGCTCAATTTAGGGAAAATCAGAATTGTGTCTATGTGTTGGTTGTGTCGTTTCCTCAATAGGACAAATCAAGTCTATTGTGATGTGTGATGGGTTCTACGTGTCCATAATTGGATACGGAGAGTGCGTGTCATGATACATGGTGACATGGGGTTGAGAATTGGTATTTTTTATAGTATTAGTTTCTTGTGTCCATATACTCATAGATCTACTATAATTAGTATATATTACTTAATTCTAGTCCTAATTTTTATATTATATGTGTTCATGGTAGTTTGGTGGAGTTTGGAGTGGTGGAGAGCTTGTATCATGAGAGTGTCGGGGATTATTGATGTGATACACATGGGTGCACACAATGTGTTTGCTAAATTGTATGTGTGTGTGTGTTTGTGCTGTATTTTGACTATGCTCGAGAAGGAGTGTGCATAGAAGTAGCATGGGGGTTATCACCTCTGAAACAACAGCATGCTTGCTGTGTGTTATTGTTGTTGATGTTGCTTTGTTGTTGATGATGTTCTAAGAGAGGGGAAGAATTGATGGTTATGAAAAAGTAACATAGTAGCAGCAATTGTTCTTGGTTGCACTAGGCAGATTGAGCATGGGGTCTGCAACTTGAGTATTCTGTGGAGTTGATAGTGCACTGATGCACTGATGAGAGTGTAGAGGTAGTTCAGAGGTTAGAGTAACTTGCAGGCTCTGGTTTGAAGGCTCAAGTGAGTAGCAGCAGTTAGGACTTGGGGATGCTTAGGTATGTCATAACCAACTGACAACAGCTGCATATCTATATATGATGTTGGTGTATTGGTGTTATTGTAGTTTTTGTAGGTGTTATTGATGTTGTGGTGTTGTCTGATTTTAGGGAGGTTAAGACAATTGCAGCAGCAAGTTATGTAAGGTATGTAGAGTATTGGTTAAGAGAAGTTGGTATCAGTTACCTACTTACAAGTGAAGTTGCAAGTATCAGTTGGGGATAAGTAGGTATCAATGTTGGGGTATAATGTTATAGAGTTAGTGTATTATTAGGATACACTAAGGTTATTAGTATCATGATACCTAGCTTGAGTAAGGTTAAGGTATTAATTTAAGTGTCAAGATATTTATATAGTTAAGTTATGATATAGGTATTATGAGGTATTGTGTTAGATAGCTATTAAGATACTAAGGTGATATTATATAAGGTATTGTATAACTTATATATATTGATATTGATATTATAGGGCATCCTAGTACCTAGTGTTAACTAGTATAGCTAGTATCATTAAGATATCAACCTAGAAACATAGGTATAGGCTAATACAACCTAGAAATGACTAGATGCATCAAGTTTGACTACTTTGACCTAGAGTTGACCTAGCTTGACTATTTGGCCTAGTTGACCTAGAGATAGCTTAAATACCTAGAATTTAACTAGTTAAACTTGTTATCATTTCAAAACATTGTGTTGATATGATATTCCATATTTAGGTCTTCGAGGCACAGTTATGGATACAGTTGATATTTTACCCCAAATTTTAGGCGAGTACATTCTCTGACAGTTTCTCGTTTATGATATCTTCAATATTTCTTGTATCTAGTGTAGTTATACTTGATTTCTTGACACATGGTTACACGGATTGGTATTTTCGGATCCCGTCATTAGATGTTATTCCTTTTGTATCTTGGTATATCTTGTGCAAGCCTTGTTATTCTTGTACTTGTATAAAACCTGATTCTTAAGAAGACTTGCTACCTTCTCATAGATCCCATGTCGTAGCGTGCCATGGTTGGATCCACTATACCAGTCGGAGACGGGGAATGTTAGTGTAGATATGTGATCATATCCTTCTTGTGCATGTCTTGTTCCTTGAATAGTGTTAATCATACACTGCACGTATGATTAACCAGGCCATAATCCTTGTTCAAGTTTCCAAGCCGATCACATGTTGAAGCTAGTACTCACTCACTTAGCTAGCTGTATTTCTTGACTCTTGTATATGATACTCATTACTCTTGTATTTATTTACAGCATTCTATATCTTGTATATTTCTTGCTCTTTTTTTATTTATCTTGTATCTCTTCCTATTTACTATTACATAGTCTTTATCATTTACTGGAACTGCTGTTAGAGGTTATTTCGCTCCAATCCTGACTGGATAACATTTTTCAGTGATCGTGATCCTCTACATTCCGGAATTTCAGAGTGATGCTATAGGCATGACCGCTCTTACACTGTGGACTGGAGGTGACTACTGTTGAGATCTAGACTAGTGCTTCTTATTCCATATCATGCCTAGTTGCATTCCTTTAGAATATTATTTGGTTTATCTTTCTTATTCATTATTTCTTTAGATTATTGTGATTTAGTACATGGTAGAACTAGTTGTATTGGTAGGATTGATAGTTAGATATTGAGGACTTAGACAACGCTCTACCACCGATGGTGCGGTGCAGGCTAGACGTATCCACGTACTCGTACCCTTGTATCTGGTACGGGTCGCGGCAGCAGTATATATATATATATATATATATATATATATATATATATATATATATATATATATATATATATATATATATATATATATATATAATAATAATTAAATTTGATATTATTGATTTGTTATCTATATAATATCTATTCAAATTTTGTATATATAAAATTATTTATTTAATTTTTAAATCAAAAATTTTTATTTACAATAACAAATAATTTATAAATTATTTTCGTTATTTAAACAAAAATATATTTTGTGTGTGGATAATAATAAATTTTGTATTAATTATTTTTTTAAAAATAGATATTAAAATTTCCCAGATAAACTAGCTATTTTTCTAAATATCCTAAACCTTTTTTTTCCTTACAACTAATTTTAAAAAAAATTATTTTACTTCATATATTTTTTTTTGTGTTTAACAATAACACAGGAATTTTGTGTGTGCTGTAATGCACGTAACTAATCCATTTAATTAGTCAACAAAATATTTCTTTCCAAGAAAGACAAAAGATCTTAGTAGTAGTAGAACTACTACTGATGACGTGAGCCATGAGAAGTCCGTCGGCTAAGAATCCACCAGAAAAATCAAAGAATTTCAGTAGCCCACGCTCTGTTTGTTGTCTTGTATTAATTTATCATTTTTATTCAAAAACAGGGATTTTCCCTCCTCCTCAACCTCTCTTCAGAGAGAGAGCTAAAGACCAAAGCCTGCCATTTGCAGAACTTGCCATTTTATAGTGAACTACTACTACACATCAAATTGAGAAAGAAGAAATCGAAAGCCTGTCTAATATTTTATAAAACTTTCAGTACTCAACAAAAAATGACTTCCAAACAAACACCAGTACTCCAAGAAAATGGATCAACTACATACATGCGTACATAAATAGGCCATGTTGCTTACCGTACCATCTATATCATCTTCTATCGAACTCAACTGGTCTTTGTGGTCAGTGAGAAGAGGTATAACATTTCTGGTTAGACGAACGATTTCGAAATCAAATAACATGAGAGGTGTAGGACAATGAACTCAATAACATACAATATAACGTATACAAAATTTCGTACGTATCGTAGGACATCTAAAAATAAAAAAATAAAAAAAATTTACATCAATCTTCCAACTGCTATCTCCGTTTACATTATTTAATTAGGACTAGACAAACATATAAGCTTACGGGCACTACACAAAGCATATTACTAGAGAGCAACAAAAATATTTTATATTTTTAATATCCAAAATATTATTAAAAAGTTATTAGAGGACAACATAACTTTACCTATATAGGATTTTTTTTTCTTTATTTTCAAATTCCTAAATCTTTATATATATATATTTTTTAAGTCCATTTATTTTCACACATCAAATCACTCAAAAGTTGTCATATATATGTCAAATTAGTGGTCAAAATTAATGTAGATGTTCACAAAACCACTCCAAAGTAGTTTTAAAAACGAAAAAATTCGTTCAGAGCAACCAAAATACTAAAAATTCCACTCAGAGCATACAATTTTAAAGAAATTCAAGAATAGCATCATAACGCCCTTCGGAAGGACATTTTACACTTTTTCGTCCGATGCCGTTAAAATAAAATAAAAAACTCCGTTAAAAAAATTTTAAAAAGAAAGAAAAGAAAACGTCCTTTGGAATGGCGTTTTTCATTTATTTTTTTTGTTTCTCTCTCCTCTCTCTCACTCACACTCTCTCTCTTCTCCTCTCTCATTCTCTCACTCAATCACTCTTCTCTCTCTCTCTCTCTCTCTCTCTCTCTCTCTCTCTGCTCACTCTCTCACTCTCAGTCACCCGCTAACTCTCTCTCTCTTCTCTCTCTCACCCACTCACTCTCTCTCTCTCTTCTAACTCACTCTCTTCTCACTCACTCTCTTCTCTTTCTCTCTCACTTTCGAATAAGTTTCGAGAGACATTTTTAAACAGTTCAAAATAAGTTTCGAGAGAGAGTCTGCTAGGGGTGTTAGGGAGCGAGAAAGTGAACGTGAGAGAGAGCAAATGTTAGAAAAAAAGAGAGAGTAGGACTAAAAAATACAACTCTAAAGTAATGGGTCCCATTTTTTTACTGGATCGTTGCGGGAAGAGATAGCAAGGGTGAGAGAGGGAGAGAGAGAGAGAGCAAGGATGAGAGAGAGAGAGAGAACGAAACGTGAGAGAGAGTCTTAGGGAGAGAGAGAGTGTGTTAGGGAGAGAGAGCAGAGAGTGAGTGGGAGAGAGAGCGGGAACGAGAGTGAGAGAGAGCGGGAACGAAAGTGGGAGAGAGAGTTAGCACATAGAGAGAGAGAGAGAGAGATGAGCGGGAACGAGAGTGAGAGAGAGAGAGAGCACACAGAGAGTAGAGAGAGAGCGAGAGTGAGAAAGAGAAGAGAGTGAATGAGAGAGAGAGAGAGAGAGAGAGAGAGAGTGAGTGAGTGAGTGAGTGAGAGAAGAGAGAGAGAGAGAGTGAGTGAGTGAGTGAGTGAGTGAGTGAGTGAGAGAAGAGAGAGAGAGAGAGAGTGAGTGAGTGAGTGAGTGAGAGAGTGAGCAGAGAGGGAAGAGAGAGAGAGAGAGAGAGAGAGAGTGAGTGAGTGAGTGAGTGAGTGAGTTAACGGTTTAAAAAAAAAAATTAAATGGGTGAGTGAGAGTGAGTGAGTGAGAGTGAGTGAGAGAGTGAGCAGAGAGAGAATAGGAAAGAGAGAGAGTGTGAGTCAGAGAGAGGAGAGAGAGTTAAAATAATTAAAAAAAAAAAAAACGTCCTTTGGAATGGCGTTTTTTTTTTCTTTTTCTTTTTATTTTTCTTTTTTCTTTTCTAACGGAGTTTTTTTTTTAACGGAAGTGGATAAAATTTTCTTGTAAAACGTAAAACGTCCTTACAAAGGGCATTATGATGCTATTTTTGAAATTTTTTAAACTTGTATGCTCTGAGTGAAATTTTTACTATTTTCGTTGCTCTGAACGAAATTTTTCGTTTTAAAAAATGACATGTGGCAACTTTTGAATGTAAGAGTTTCTTAGTAGATAGTTTCTTAGTAGATAATTTTGGTGGATAAACAAAAATGAACTCTATCTTCTTCTTCTTCTTCTTCTTCTTTTTTGTATAGTTTCTTAGTAGATAGTCCAATTTAGGACTACAAAAAAATATCTTAGTATGACGGCTAAATAATATTTTATAACACATTTTAGTCGCACCTAAGTATTAAATAGCAATGTTATAAATATTTTAAAATATATTTACTAAGAGTTATTCAAAATCACTTTCAAAATAACTTATTATAATACTTTCACAACTAAAAATGTTATAAAAACCTGGCTCTTTGTACTTTTAAAATTTCAAAACGTTATAAAAATAATATTCAATGGAGTTTTAAAGAGTTTGCAATAACATAATAAAATTACTACAAAAAACAAAAAAAATTAATGCAAAATTACATAAACTTATCACTTTATTCTTATAATGTAATAGATACAAAACTTATGTGCAAATATGCAATTACTGTCACTAGATATTTTTGAACACATCAATGCCATAGCTTTAAAAGTCTTGACCATCACAATGTTCAAACTAAATACTACTCTTTTTGTAAAGAACACTTCCTCAAATTATAACCAATATTCACACCCCCAAAAGTAAAAATTTACTCGAACATTTATTCTTACACCACAAAATGGCGACCGAGTGGAAGAACAAACTACTCGTGGCTCCTCCGTCCATGGTCCACAAGAACTCTGGCATACCGGCTTTCTCATCTGTCGTGATGTTCACGTCGAATATCTCGACTATGACAATAAATACGCTTGTTATCAGGATTGTTGTGGTCAGTATGACGCTATGTGAAGAAGTAGTAGGAGAGAATAATCTAGGTCTTTTATTTATCATGATATTATATATATATATACATATATATATATATATATATATATATATATATATATATATATATATATCAACTTGGGCCTAAGCCACATGGACCAATTACCATATATACAATTTAATCCCAATACTCCCCCCCCCCCCCCCCCCCTCAAGTTGGAGCATGCAAATCACAAATATCCAACTTGCGCAAAAGAAACTCAAATTATCGTTTATCCAAAGATTTGGTGAAAATATCCGCCAATTGTCCAACCATCGGCACATGAGATGGACGAATAACTCCATCAAGAACAACATCCCTCAAAAAGTGACAATCCACCTCAATGTGTTTTCTGCGCTCATGGAAAACTGGATTCTGCGCAAGATGTAAAGTAGGTTGGCTATCACAAAACAAATCTATATCACACGAATGTTGTAACCCCAAACTGCCAAGCAACCCTTTGGGCCACTTAACCTCAAACGTGACCGCCGCCATCGTACGGTATTCTGCTTCGGCCGAAGAGCGGGACACCGTCACCTGTTTCTTCGTCTTCCAAGAGATACGCGAATCACCAAGAAAAATAAACCAACCAACCAGACAAAGAGCGTCTCGTGATGGAACAACTCGCCCAATCGGAATTACACCACCTCCGGAGCCGCAAATCATAGTCAGAACGAAAGAGAATGCCTTGACCAGGACAACCCTTTAAATATCTAACAACCCTCAAAGCCGCATCCCAATGATCACGCTAGGGCTCATGCATAAACTGCGACAAGATGTGAACAACGTAAGCCAAATTCGGCCGAGTAAACAAAAGATAGATTAGCCGTCCCACGAGTCATCGATAAACTTCCCCCCATCCGACAACAGTGGACTTGTAGAGCGTGCCAGTTGATGATGCTGTTTCATGTAAAAGCTTGCGGATTTCGCCACCATCAATCATGTCTCAGAGATAATGGCAAGTGTATATTTCCGTTGGCACAAAAAAAATTTCTCCGCACTTCGAGCTATCTCAACTCCAAGAATAAACTTCAACACCTCAAGATCCTTCATATGAAAGCATATACTTAAATAATTCTTAAAGGCAGTAAGAGCAGCAGAATTATTGCCAGAGAGAATCAAACAGTCGACATACACAAGAACATTCATCTGAATATCACCCTTATGAAGAGTAAAAAATGAGTAGTCATAGTACGATTGGCAAAATTCGTACTCCCGCAAAGAAGACGCCAAACATAGACAACCAAAAATACGTAATTCATTATAAGAAGGAGAAGTACCAAATAAAATTTCATAAGGGATTTTAAAACCAAGAAGACTTGAAGGGGTTCGATTGATCAAATAACCGACCGCAAAAATACATTCTTCCCAAAAAAATTGACAATTTTTTCTAAAAACGTAAAGCACGTGCCACATTCAAAATATGTCTATATTTTCGTTCGACTCTCTCATTCTGCTGAGGTGTACCCACACGAGATGTCTGAAATAAAATACCATTTTGTGCAAAGTAGTCACGCATGCAATTAAACCCAGTACAATTATCACTTCGCATAATTCGAACTTTAGAATTAAATTGCCGCTCAATCATAGAAAAAATGATGAGAACATCTTGTATACTTCAGTCTTATTAATCAACAAAAATACCCAAACAGCACGAGAAAAATTATCCACAATCGTCAAAAACTATCGAGCTCCACACGAATAAGGCGTAGGATACGGCCCCAAAAGATCACAATATATCAAATCAAAAATTACAACATCCCGAGAGTCACAGATAGAAAAAATATCTCGAGTTTGCTTTGCCTGATGGCAAACTTCACAAGCCTTATTCACTGAACTACTAGAGCTACTAACAACAGGAAGAGGCTTTACTACTTTATCAGAAGGATGCCCAAGTCGCTGATACCAAATATCCAGAGAAGTCGTCCCAGTCACTGCCAAGGCCTGAGTCTTCGGTACAATACGAAAGTAGTAGAGTCCGTCCCGCCGTTTACCGACGCCAATCAGGGTCCTCAAACTGGGGTCATGTATCACGCACATTTTTTTAGTGAATTTTACAATACAATTTGTATCATCAATAAGATGGGACACAGAAATTAAATTATAATATAATTGAGGTACGAATAGAACATTCGTGAGAACGACACCCGGTGCAAGAGCAACACACCCGTAGCACGAGGCAACCGCAGTCCGTCTATCTGTAGCCCAACCGGACATTCCTCCATTTTTGTCACCCCCGACAGTAAATCTAAATTCCTAATAACATGATTCGAAGCGCCTATATCAATAATACAAGATGCAATAGACTTACCCACCATACGGTCCTCCGAAGATTTGACCAAAGAGTTACCAAGCAGAGAAATAAGTTGTTGCCATTGGTCCAGGGTTATTGCCTGAACACCGCATGCACCATCACTTGCCATACGTGTCTGTGTTGCAGCCATCGCGCCACTTCCTGCCACCGCCGCATGCACCTCCGTACCCCGTCCACATCCACCACCAACCGCGTGTCCGCCACCACGTCCGCGGCCAGCCCCTCGTCCACCGCCACACGGCCTATCCCCCTACCAATCCGGAAAGCCATGTTTCTCGAAGCAAGTGGCTTCTTCATATCCGTTGCATTTGCAAAAATTGTAAAGTAACTCCGATTTATCCCGAGCATCCAAACGAGATGGCCCACGGTTAACAGAAAATTTTTTAACCGCAAGCGCCATAACCTCGTCGTGTTCAGAGGAGACTTGTGTGGATGTGCGCAATCGTTCCTCCTTTAGCATGGGTTGATAAGCACGCGCCAAAGTAGGGAACATATCATGTGCCAATAAAGTCGAGCGGACGTCGCCAAAGAGTTCATGATTGATCCAATAAAGAAACTGATGAAAGCGCTCCTTATCAACCCATTTCTGCAGCTTCTTCGGGATATCACATGTACATTTGCCGCAATTGCACGCCGAAATAGGTTCATAAGTCCCCAACTCATCCCAAAGAATCTGCAATTGGCCGAAGTAGTCGACCACGGACATGGATTTTGTTTGGCGATACTCTACCAACGAATGTTTAATCTGTTGAATTCTAGCACAATTCCCCATGCTAAATCGGTCCTTGAGCGAATTCTACAACGATTTTGCCTCCTCAAAGTAGGATATCGTTTTCTTTACCGAAGCGTTAATAGTGTGCAAGATCCATTGCACAAGCATCGATTGGATACGGTACCAATCCTCTAATTTGTCATTCTCCGTAGGTTTATCGATAGACCCGTCAATAAACCCAAATTTTTATCGAGCCCATAGAGAAAGCCGAATAGATCTCGACCATTCCTCATAATTTTTTCCATGAAATACCACTTTTGCAATTGTATTATCCGGATTGTCATTAGAACCAAGGTAATACGGGAAGGTGAGATCGATCCTTATTGTCGCCGCCACCGACGTAGAAAACTCGTCGTCGCCGCCGCTCGTCATACCGTCGGTCGAAGGAAGACTCGTCGCCGCCTCTGTGGAGAAAAAATTGTCGCCGATGCCGCCGCTATGGAAAAAAAAATCGTGCCCTAGCCGTCATGCTCAGATATCATATGAAGAAGTAGTAGGAGAGAATAATCTAGGTCTTTCATTCATCATGATATTACATATATATACATCCACATATCAACTTGGGCCTAAGCCTGTCACGCCCCAGTCCTAAAATACCGAGGGACCAGACACGTGGCAATGGCCAGCAGCACACACCGATGGACAAACCCAATTTAATGGATCCATCGGGGCATAGTTAAGCTGTAATACAACAATAAATAGGTCCAATGATACAAGTCATAATCTATTCTAATCTCATCCACAACAGATAATCACAGATCAAATGCCAGAATAAATGCAAATAAAGTAAACTAACAAATCTCAATAAAAGTGTCTCGGAGAACAATCCGAGAACAAGTCTGATACATCAATGCAATAGACTGGAAATAAAATAACTAGAAACAGAAATAAATGAGTATCTCAAGCCAATACTCAAGAGAAGTCCTCTGGTACGATCTCGTCCTCAGATCCTGGTTCTGCTCTAATATAGGCGCCTGCTTCTGCTAATGCTAATGCTCCGGTCCCGTATACCTCGGGATAGATCTCGTCAGCTAATCCTGGGGACATAATCCGGATCCAGGTCCTCAGGGGACATAGCAAGGTACAAAATAACTCAAGCCAACATAAATGCGGTAAAATAGTAAATGAAATAAACAGGATAAATATGTAACCATCTATGTGAAATGCAAGTTGAGAGCATCACTAAAACTCAGGCTGAGACCACTACAAGCTCTGTGTCTGGGAGCCGGTAGCAGTGTTACTATATATTTTACTATGTAGTTTACTATGTATTATATATATGAAATCAGCCTGTAGCTTGTGTGTCTCTCCCCACCCCAATGTAATCACACGTCTCATGTCCACGATGCCTCATGTCCATGTCACGTAAGATCATATCTAATGCAGCAAGTCATCTAATGTCTATGAATATAATGTCTATGTCATAAAACCTGTATCCTACACAGAATCACCATGAATATCTCAGGAAGTTTCTGTCTCATGAATAGTGTCAAGTGTCCTGGATTATGATGTACTTGATAAGACAAGTACGAGAAGTATAGGGTCTCGGTATCCATGTCTATGTGACGTTACACAACTCCGCGTACGGTGTTGGCACCCGACTATTAATCGGACGCTAAGTAAAGTCACACGGTCCTAGGTCAAGCATGTACAATAATATATATAAAGAAGACAAGAAAATATGTAACAAGAACTGCAATGTTGGCAAGGTACACTTGCTTGTGGTTCTGGCTCCAATTGTAGCTCTGATCTCAGTGTGATTTGCAGGTACTACTCCGGTTGCTAAAATAACATCACCATTAGATTCAGAAAATATCAAATAACTAGAAACGCCTATCCTTAAGTCCAATTTGGATACAGGGGCAAAAATGACAGTTCCGGGTCAAAACGGGGTCCACATGTGGGCCGCTTTGCACCGAAAAATGTGTTAGGGTCAAAGGTCTCCAAATTCGTCAAACTTAGTGTCAACAAGTCAGGAATGATGATACGAACCCCACGGAACTTCCAGAATTGGATTCCGATGAGCCGATTACAAAATTGCCCGTCAAGTGGAGCCGCGGGGCCCACGATACGCGATTTTGTCAACGTTCACAGAATCGAACCAAACTTGGGTCACAGGACCAGCGTATTACTACGAGTCCGATGGCGCAAGTTTCGTTTCGATCCGATGTGTGTACACAAAGTTACAACGTGTTCCAAAACAGACGGATACGGGGCGTTGTCGGCGGATACGCGTTGATTCCGGTGTGCACGCACATCCAAATCAACTTCTGCGAAATCCCGCACGTCCGTATCAACGGCACGCACGTTTTGGTGAAGACGCACGACCAAGTTGTCCCATTTGGCGGGGCGCACTCAGTTCCGGGATGAAACAGGGCGTTGGTTTTCCTGTTTTTTGATCGCGGTTTGCGATCACCACAGGACGCGACGCACCGAGCGGGTTGCACGGGCATCGAGAGGGTTACACAGTCTACGCGATACAACTGACAGAACAGAAAACGGAACAACGAGGAGAGAGAACGGGTTACCTGAACAGGGCTTCGTGGAACGAGAATTTCTCGTGTCCGGGTCACTGTGCTGTGTCCTGAGTCAGCCGTGTCCGGGTTCTGGAATGCTGCTGTGTCCGGGTCACTGTGTCCGTGCTAGGGCAGCGGCGGTCGGCTGGGAGTGGGCGTTCTGATCGGGCGGAGCCCGTCGACGGCTAGGGCGGTGGTCGGGCGCTGCGAGTCGGCGGAGAGAGGTCGGTGGTCGGGGAAGATGAGGTCGGGGCGGCTAGGGCAGAGCGGTGAGGGGGTGTTCTGGTCGGTGGTCGGGGCTGGGCTAGGGCTAGGGCAGAGCGGAAGGCTGTGGAGGCGGTAGTGCTGGACTGGGCTAGGGCGGAGCTGGAAGGCTGGGGAGGTGGTGCTGGGCTGTGGCGGGGAAGGGTCGAGGTCAGGGACGGGCGGAGGAAGGTGGAGTTGGGGAAGGAGGAAGAAGGGAGATGGGGCTCGGGGTGGCTAGGTCTCAGGCGGTCGGGGTCGAGCTCGGGCGGCGAGGGGGCTGGGCTAGGGCGGAGCTGTGAGGGCTTTGGGGGTCGTCGGGGCTGCGGGATGAGATGGGGGATCGACGAGGGTCGTCGATGCTAGGGTTCAGGCGAAGGGAAGGTGGAGACGGAGCTGGTGGCTGGGGCACGGGGCTAAGCGGAGGTCGGCGAGTGGTGGAGACGGTCGGGAGAGATGGAGGAGATGGAGATTAGGGTTCCGGCTAGGGCTAGGACGACCGGGGCTGAGCTGCAGGCGGCGGAGAGAGGGGAGAGAGAGTTGCGGCGGCGGCGGGGCACGGAAGTCGAGGCGAATAAATAGGGCCGGAACAGTGTTCTGGGTTGGATTGGAAATTAGGGTTTCGGTGAGGGTTTCGGGTCCGAGTCGGGTTCGATTCGGATCCAACCCGACCCGTTAAGGCTGGGTTTGGTTCGGTTGGGTTCACCACGGTTTGGGTCGGTTTAGTTTGGTTTATTTCCAAATAAACCGGGTTCAGTCAGGGTTTATTTAGGTTTAAATCTACATTGGTTTTTAGGGCTTTAAAAATATTTTCGGAGTCCAATAAATTCCCAGAAAATTACCCTATGTCTAGTTTTTTATTTTACACCATAAAAAATTATTTTCATAATATTTTAATATTAATTAACATCATTTAAAAATTATTTAAATTTAAAATACCTAGGTTTTAATTACAGAAAAATCCCAGAAAATTACAGAAAATTGTGAAAAATCCAAATTAAAAATTCTTGAAAAATCAGGGGGGTTACAAAGCCACATAGGCCAATCACCATATATACAATTTAATCCCAATAGTCCATCTGCAAGAGGTAACAAGGAAGCTGCTTTAGTGTTACAGATAAGAGATTCCATAAGAATCACTCCAAAAATTTTGACAGCGTTGTATCGTCCCCAACAGAACTGTGTCGATTTATGTCATTTTAGAACCCCTATAATGAGTTCAAAATGTTATTTAATGGATCATAAAGCCTCATTTTGCGGTATCTACTACAAAAATAATTTCTTTTTTTTCCTTTTTCTCATTTTGGACAAAATGAGAAAGAGGAAAAGAAAGGGAGAGTTGTGTTAGAGCTAACAAAAATAACTCAAGTGTTAGTGCCCTTAACGTACATTTGCCTATAACAATCTGTAATAACGAAATAATGACAATTTGAGCTCGACATTTTCTACACGTATTCGAATGGAGGTATATTCAAATGGAGGTATATACAAGTGACTCCATATATACAAGTGATTTTCATAATCAGATAAGTAAATGGGTTTTGGGTTGGGTTGGGTTGGGTTGGATTGGGTTCGATTCAAGATGGTGATACATTTGACCTACTATGAATTTACTATAGTCAATCTTCAAGTCAAAGTATAAATGATTTTAATTAAATTTGTCTATTAATATTCTCATGTTTATTATTTAGCTATTAACTTTTGTTTATGAATTTTGCAAATGTTCAACGTTTTCCGTGGTTGTAATATAAGTAAGTTCGTTTACCCTTATGGGTTAAACTAGGTCAAGTTTTGTTGATCCTTTTTTTTAAGGTTGGGGCCAAGACATAATTAATCATGTCAAGAATAAATATTTTGGGTTCCGATTGGGCATCCATAAATCAATTTTGTAAGAGAGAAAAAATTAAGTTGTGTTTATTTTTCATAAATTATGGACTATTTATAGAATTTTTTTGGAGCCAAATGACCCCAAATACCCTCAAAAATGAGTTGTTATAATGAATATTTTGGTCATTTTGACCAAAATAGTCCTAAAACGTTCAAAAAATAGCCAATAAAGTGGGGGTATTTTGGTAACTCCAACAGATATATAAAAAAAAAATTCAAAAATTAGCCGAACTGGACCTGAACCGGACCGGTCCGGTCCGGGCCAACCTGGTCGACCGAATTGGATCCGGTCTGAACAAACCCGAGACCGGGCCAGACGGGGCCGGGCTTGCGGGTCGGATCCTCCGATCCAGTCCGGATCCGTAGGAGGGAGTGGGCCGGAGCGGACCGGGCCGACCGGGCCGGACCGTCTGCCCTTTTACACACCTTGACATAGAGACGAGGGTTTTTCTTTATGGAATTGCCTTTGTAAATTATTAGGTTTATGTCGCACTAACAAGTAGTGTTTTAAAAATCGGACCGGAGATCGATTCGACCAAGGTATTGAATTGGGTTAAATCGGTTCAACCAGTTGATTTAACCAGCGGTTCAACCACTGGATTAATCTAAGTGGTCCAAGTTTAATCCCTTATGTACACTAATGTTTGCAAAATATTCATTTACAATAGAATTTTGGAAAAACAGTGGGTCAACATTGAACTGGATCGAAAAAGTGACCGGTTCACGGATCAGCCAGTTGAACCAGCCAGTCCGATCCGATTTTCAAAACACTGCTAACAAATGCATATACATGTTATCAAATAGAGACTAGACAATTTACTTTAACAAGACCAATGTTCGATTTCGGATCCATCCATATTAGCTTTCTGTTGGATCCAGTGCTACTCAGATTTCTCTACAAAGAAATCATATTTTCTATGTTCATGTTTCGAGTTCCAATTCGAAAACCTCTCTCAGTAACCAAGTGCTCACACATTGAAATCACAAACTATCGGATGACGAACCTTCTTTGGCTTGTAACATACAATGTATATAAAAATTCACTAAAATTTTGGTTCTTACTGTAATCCCCAAGTTTTTAATTCGATATGAATACCTATCTGTTTTGTGAATCAAACACATCGTTCCCAAAATAAGTTTTCAGATGTCACTAAAATTGGATCTCTATGCTAAGTTGTTTTGTCTGTGACTTCAGAACGACTCGGGATCGATCATAAAAAAAATATTTTTTTAAAATACTTTAAATCTCGAATTTTGATTATCCTACTTTTTCACGTTTTTTACCTGGTTCAATGAGCAATTCTGTGTGTCTGGAATGGAATGTCTCTGAGATGCACATGGAGACGAACAGATGTTGGTGGGACAAAACAACACCCTAACATTGCCCACTTGTCGGAGACTAGTCCGAGTGGTTGAGGAAACCGTTAAGAAGTTGGTAACCCACCCCCGAAAGCCCAAACTGGTGGCCAAGCCTAGCCCCAACCCTGACCCTAATCTCCCTAGTGGTCCCCACACCCAGCTGTATTTTTCCGCCTAATAACTGATGAACATGACCATCAATTTTACGGACCCAAAAGTGACTCGTCATTTTCGGAGTACAGCCAGTCCATCACAGCCCGAGTGTGGGCCCCACACTCGCTTCAAAAATATAACGGCCACTCCCACACCGCTCTTCCACCCATCAATCTCCAAATCCAAGAAATTGCAATCTTCTTGTTTCCACAACGCCCTCCGATGAACTCCCTCCGCCTAGCTCCGGCCATCCCCCTCCCGAATCCTCAAAATGACCCTCCCCGCCGCCACCGCCGCCGGCGAATCCCCGCGCCGATCCGCTCCGCCGCCTCCTCCGTCGCGTCGGCGCCGAAGCGCGAGACGGACCCGAAGAGGCGCGTGGTTATCACCGGCATGGGGCTCGTCTCCGTCTTCGGCAGCGACGTCGACGGCTTCTACTCCCGCCTCCTCGCCGGCGACAGCGGCGTCGGCCCCATCGACCGCTTCGACGCCTCCAATTTCCCCACACGCTTCGCCGGCCAGATCCACGGATTCTCCCCCGAGGGCCTCATCGACGGAAAGAACGACCGCCGCCTCGACGACTCCCTCCGCTACTGCCTCGTCGCCGGCAAGAAGGCCCTCCTCTCCGCCGGCGACCTCTCCGGCCTCGACAAGGTCCACGCGGGCGTCCTCGTCGGCTCCGGCATGGGCGGGCTCTCGGTCTTCTCCGAGAACGTCCGGGCGCTCGTCGAGAAGGGCCACCGCAAGATCACCCCGTTCTTCGTCCCCTACACCATCACCAACATGGGCGCGGCGCTGCTGGCGATCGACGCCGGGTTCATGGGCCCGAACTACTCGATATCGACGGCCTGCGCCACGTCGAACTACTGCTTCTACGCGGCGGCGAACCACATCAGGAGGGGGGAGGCGGACCTGATGCTCGCGGGGGGCACGGAGGCCGCGATAATGCCAATCGGGCTCGGGGGGTTCGTCGCTTGCCGGGCGCTGTCGCAGAGGAATGACGATCCGAAGACAGCGTCCAGGCCGTGGGACAAGGATCGGGACGGGTTCGTCATGGGCGAGGGAGCAGGGGTGCTGGTACGAAAGCTTTTTTCCCCCTCCTTCCCCTTTAAATTTGAAATTAACTATGGTTCATGAACACGAATATGACACGGAATGAGACTGACATGGTTGATTCTGGAGTGTTGTAGTGTAGTTTGGAGGTCATTTTAGCGTCTGCTACATGTTTTACACGAATGTCCATGCTTCCTAAGTTTCTAGGTAGACAGAGTTACTGTTTGATTGGTAAAATTTGTGGAATAACTTAATTACTTTCTCAAGATGAGACCAGTGACTCTTAATCTGTTACTAACTGGAGGTTGGAATTGACATTATCAGCGTCAAAATTAAGGGCAAGCTTGGTTCCCATATGAATTAGCAAAAGCACCATTTCAATTGACAAACACAAATTGGTGCCTCCCAAGTGTTTTCCGCTTGCCGTTCTACATAACGAGGTGACAAGCGTTGGAACCAAAACGATTCCGTTTTATGTTTTGGCAAAATGCCAACAGAAACAACAAACAACCCATTTATAGCGAGAACCAAACAATCCATAAATGTAACATATTAAAATCTCCTTCAATTAATCATTCATTTTATTTCCGAAAAATTTCACCCAAAGCATTAAAGTTTACAGAAATTGTGTAGGGATAAAATAGTTTAGGGTATTTGCAATTGGCACTGTTCTAAAAGGCGGTCTAGACGGCCACGTCTAGGCGCTAGTCACCTGGTGCCCGCCCGATGTCTGCCTAGGTCCCCGCCTAGTCCCCCCCTGACGTCTGACTATACATGTTTTGAGATTTTATGGATTTTTTTTCTGCAATTGTTAGTAGATTTTTTGGGTTTTATTTATTTATTTTTGAACTACCTATATCTAAGCGGCCATCTAGGCAGCCGCCTAGACGAACTAGGCACTAGGTGGAGGATGCCCGTCCTACAAGCACCTAGCGCTTCTCACAACGTTAGCTGTGGGAGAATACAAACGTCTTTACTAAGGATGTTTTAGCTGAATACTGGATTAATATAACACATGGAAGAATACGCCCTTAATAAGGGCATATAATGGGATGAAAACGCCCTTGTTAAGGGGCATTTTTTTAACTTTTCTGTGTGTATTTGTTCTGGCTAAAACGAAAAATAAAAAAAAGGAAACGTCCTTGCTAAGGGCATATCCTGACTCCAAAACGCCCTTAGTAAGGGCGTATCATGATCATATTTTTTTTTTTTGTTCTGGCAGAAAAAATAAAACGTCCTTGCTAAGGGCCTATCCTGGCTCCAAAATGCCATCACGCACAAAAAATACCTACTCGCTCTGGCTAAGGGCATTTTTCTATTCTTCTTATAGTATGTTTGAACTAGAGGAATGTGTGGCAAAATGGTGGAGAAGGAGAGGAATGACTCAAGAAAAGGAGAGGGGTGCTAAAAAAAAAAAGACAGATAGGCAGGTCACAGTCAAGTGCAGTGTGATTGGATTTGGAGAGCATGGAGCTCTATTGCATTTCTTTTCATCCCAAGTAAACTTGAAACTTAAGCTAGTAGGTATTTTATTCCATAATGGAAAAAATTAAAAAAAATTAAAAAACGTTCTTACTAAAGGTGTTTTCTTTACACCATGTAGCATAAACGCCCTTAGTAAGGGCCTTTTTTATCAAGGGATACACCCTTACTAAGGGCGCATGGTGTAAGGCAAACGCCCCTACACCGTTTTCTTCCTTTGACCGGATTTAGTTTGGGTTAAGTTGGTTTAAGATGGATTTTAGGGGGGAATGAATGGGTTTCAACCAATACGTCCTTACTATGGCCGTTTGGTTTCTTTGCTTGCAATTACATTTTTTTTCTCCTAATGCAATATACTACAATTTCAATGACTTGTGTGAATTTTTCTGTTTTATTTCACTTACCCACTACGCCTTTCAACTTTCTAATATAATTAATACTAAAAAATGGATGGCTTACTGATATTGTTTTACATGCGCGTGTTTGTCTGGTTTTAACGAGTTGACATGCCAACGTTTGTGTCAAAGTGCAACTCTTTAGTCCGCATCCATTAACCATAGCTTCAACTTTTCACTAGCCATACACACCACAGATGTCAATATACTTGCCTTTCGGTACTTATTACTTATTAAATTCTTTAATATTCAAATACAAAATAACGTATTTCTATTCATGTTAAATATGCGTACATATGCAAAGATACACATATACATGGCCATGTGCTCGTCTGTAGATTTTCAGGAGTTGACATGTCAAACACCCACTTTCCATGTTAAAAGAGTGACACCCATGTCTATATCCACTAACCAAGCTTTGGACTTTCCTCTTAACTTTTTTAGATAGCGAGTTTCATTTTCTTTGTAGTGCGTATACGCACACCAAATGATTATGCACCATGTACAATTTAGGCTGAGTTTCTGTTTGCAAGTGGAAGTTAATGATGTTAGATGGCATTTATAGGCATTCTAGATACTGGTGAGATGCTTGAAAGTATGTTGCATTCTTGTATTAGGCTGCAGGTTTCATCTTTAGAGGTGCAAACTCATAGGTTTTGACTGTTATTATGAAGTATAGTGCGATTGTTCTATCCATCTCTAACAGTTTGTGTTTCAAAATCAACGGGACTCATCACCAGAAAAAGGTAGAAAAGTTTTTGCAAACATCAAGTCTTTGTTCTTTAGTTATGTATGAACTGTCGGAGAAACCTACAAGATGATAATTATAGTGTGCTGTTCTATAGTGCTTTTCTGTTAATTAATGTGACTAGAGAAGGGTTAATTTCTTTGATAAAATATGGAGAGATGTTCTTGAAGAGCTGAATGGAGGTTATTGAATTCATGCAGCTGAAATTTGGAATAAAGGTTTCTTGTTGCAGTTATGCATTTGAAAAGTTTGATCATGAAATGACTGCAGTTGTTTATTTAAATTGCTCCTTCCTAAGCCAACAGGCCATGTACAGTCATCTACGGTGGTACACATACAACATCTTATGTTTATTGTTGTTAGTATCATATAGCAAAGTAATTTATTGGGCAATCTTGTAATTCTGCAAAAGATATCTAGAATATCTAGATTTGATGGCAACCAGATGGCAACTACTATGCGATGATGGCAACTACTATGTCATGCTCACAAGTGAGCTATTCCCAGTTCCCATAGTTGATACCGGCATTGCCTTTCTGAAACAACCTCTCAGTTTACAAAGTAGATCCCCTATTCCAAAAAAATACCAGAAGCAGTTCATTGGTCCTAAGATGGAGTATTGAAACTAATCCTTTTCTTTTCCTTTGGTTCGCCAATTTGATGTGGAAAATATATTCATCAGTTTTATGTCAATTCTATGTCATGATTAATATTTTGAAAGGCACTTTGCAAAATCTGCAGCCAGTGGCCACCTAGCAGTATCACCTAAGCAGCAGAAGGAATAGTTTTTTGTTGTGTGTGTGTGTGTGTGTATGTGTTTGTTGGGGGAGGGGGGGGGGGGGGGGGGGGGGGTGGTTGTTTAGGAGAGAGAGACGGAGTAAAATAAGGCATGGGTCATTGTCTGGTTAGTGTATAGACCCAAGTCCTCCCCTTCCCTTTCACATTTTTCTTGGTCTGTTACTCTCCATGGACAATGACAGTGAGCTTGGCTGGCATCAGTCTACGGTTAGTTTTTTTTCCTCTCTCGAAGCCAGCTAAGTGGAGTCTCCCTCTTATGTTGTGGCTGTGAAACTTCATTGTATGTATGTCATGTATCTTTCCCAACAAGTAGAATGTTGCTCTGATATTGAGTGTTATAGACCCCTTTTATTGTGCGGACAACAGTTCGATATTTTAGTAAAGCTCGTTGACTACCTGACGGTCCTGATCAACCCTAGTTCAATTTTAAGGATCTTTTAAGGACTTCAGTATAAATAGCCATTGTCCCTAACGATTAAGTGAATTGAAGCTAAATTTGTTGGCGTTGCCATCCATCATAAAAGCAAGCATTTGTTTCACATCCATGTGACACGTCTCAGTAACTGGCTCACTAAGGTATGAGACTGCTCTGTGACATTGCCTCTCTAAATCTGGATTTCATTTGGTAAGTAAAGGGTTCTAATGGGTCCTGTTGGTGTTTGGTCTATCCGTTTATGTGATATGTAATTCTGTATCAGAACAGAAGAGCCCTCAGATCTATAGTCTAGACGAGATCTGACCCTCTAATAAGAGTATTTGGGGTTCTCATGTTGGATCCTAAAATATCATATCCGTACTACATCCAATTAGACATTTGGTCTGGAAATTGGCTGATATCTGATACACAGGTTTTAGTTTCTGATACGTGTAAATGGTAAATCGGGTCAGATCTTGTGTGGGCCCAGGTTGAGGTGATTAACTTGAATCTGAGATCAACATTTGTTGAGATATAGGATTCACTTTATAAAACTGGCTGGAGCTTGTGGCTCAGCTGGCCTGCTTGAAATTTTACACTTGGTTGTATTTTCATTAGCCTTCACGTTAAATAAATCTTTCACGACTCCGATCTTCTTTCATTAGCTGTTCTTGCTAACGTCTTCACTTGAAAGGGAAAGAAGGAACCCAAGCCAACAAGATAAGTCCTAAACATGGGACCTATGTAAACCACTGTTTAAGGTAACTTTATGTGTTCAAAATCTGGTTACTTTAGCCTAAGAACAAATATATTGTATTAAGGAGTAACATAATACAGTGTACTGCATAATCATCATTTAAACAGTTTCGACTGATTGTTTATTCTTCTGCTAATCTTCTTTATGCCTTCTTACCTTGTGTCTGTGTATTTTCATAATTCTAACATGATTATAGTTTTCTTAGAATATAGTTGTTTCATATCATGTTTTTTGTTGTCCTTTTCTTTTCTATTTCTTTGATACGATTTGCTATCTTATTCAAGGTAATGGAGAGCTTGGAGCATGCAATGAAACGTGATGCACCAATCATCGCAGAGTACCTAGGTGGAGCTGTTAACTGTGATGCTTATCACATGACTGATCCTAGAAGTGATGGACTTGGGGTTTCAACTTGCATTTGGAAAAGTCTTGAAGATGCTGGAGTGGCACCTGAAGAGGTATTCTATATGGTGTACTTTAACCATTTTATTTGCACTCTAGTCAATGTAGTATTGTTGGAATTTACGAGCAAAGTACGAAGTTAACACTCCATCAGTCTTGGTCATTTTCTCATACAGATTTCTTAGCTTTTGAGTAGAACCTTGAGAAAGCTATTGAAATGTGTACTTAGGTCAGTTTGGTGAAAATGCAAACATAATTTGCTTTGCTTCTTGTGTATCTTCTGGTTTCTAGATTCACATGTGAGTGTTGTTTACCAGTCTAGAATAGATTTCTACAGATGAGAATATCAGTTTCAGATATTGGAATATGACTCCATATTTGTGGGGGTTGGTTAGCATACATCTTGATCTTCCCCAGACCCCTAAACAGAAGCCTTGTGGCACGGGACGGCCTTTTGTTTCAGTTTGGAATATATGACTATAAGCAAGCTTTTCCCAATAAATTAGCTCTTTCATCAAATTTTTTATGCAAAGTAATACTACAAGCAAAGTGGTTTCTGGGTATTTTATGTACCTTTCTTACCTTTGTACCAGAACTACTACTGTTTTTTATAACCTCAAAACTTCTTCTTTTTTATTTTCTTGCCTAGTTGCATGATATATTAGGGCACTAAATGGATGATAGAGTCTTGCCAGTTTTTTAGCCATTTGAGCAGATTCCACAATCACCTTTGTATGTAAAAGTACAAGTGGGGTCGTCAAGTTTTTCAGTAGTTGGTGATAAACTTATGATCAAGTTTTTTCTGTGACATCACAAATGCACTTTGTACTTGTCAGTGTGTTCAATATATTTCACCTGAATGATACTGGTTCCAAGGGCTTATGGGATAACTGAAACATATTGAAGTTTAGTAATTTCAGATGAAAGTTTTTGTGTTACAGAGACCTTTAAACAGAGCTGACACGAAGAAAAGGATTCAAGCAGCCGACCTCGAAAAATATGGGTAAAGGCTATGTTGTTGTTGTATTTCATATGAATAATATTTTCTTTTCCGCTTCCAGGTTAACTACATTAACGCACATGCAACTTCTACACTCGCTGGTGACTTGGCTGAAGTGAATGCAATAAAGCAGGTCTTTAAGAACACATCTGAGATCAAGATTAATTCAACCAAGGTGATTTTACGTATTTTGTTTTCATATCTTCTCATTTGGAGCTTGAGATGTCTTTGTCCAATTTTCCTTTTTGGCCTAACTCTTCCTCTCATCCCTTCTTGTCTACAGTCTATGATAGGGCACTGCCTTGGTGCAGCTGGGGGTTTGGAAGCCATTGCTACAGTGAAAGCCATAACAACTGGGTGGTTGCATCCTACTATAAACCAATTTGTAAGTACAATTTTTAAAAAGTTTAAAAACTGTAAAATAAAGAGGGCCAATTTTTCAGACATGACTGCCATTATACCAATATAGATGGAAAGATAAACCTAAAAATCAGCTCCTTTTTAGGAGTTGCCCATTGTTGGCATGCTCCTTAGTGATATAGATCCATGATTGTGTGATTCTTTGCTCTTCATCGAGCTTTAATAGCAACATGGTAGGAAGATTATGGAGTAATTATACTTTTCGTGCTCATTTATGCTTTTTTTTTTTTTAGCTGAAACAAAATCAAATTTTATAGTAGATAAAGATTCTTGCATTTTCAGTCTTTAATTCTAGTCAGGGTGCTTCAGTTTGTTTGTCATCTTGATGTCTACTCTGTGTGGTCTTGACATGGTTGCAGAATCCAGAGCCTGCTGTAGAATTTGATACTGTTGCAAATGAAAAGAAACAACATCAAGTGAATGTTGGTAAGTTTTGGTCTTTTCATCTCGTAGTAACTAGGTAACGGATCATCATGCCCTAACTAGTACGAATTCTCAATTTGCAGCCATTTCAAACTCTTTTGGATTTGGTGGACACAACTCCGTGGTGGTATTTGCACCATTTAAGCCATGATCCGATCCCAACCAGCACATTTGCTCATTCAGAAATTCTCGTTGCAGCTGGTGCTCTGAAGTAGGCATCTTCATATTGTTTTTCTTCATTTTCTTAATTACCAAAGCAATTGTTGGCCAAAGGTGGTGCAGTTGCTGCAGCCTTCATTCAATTGATAATCAGAGATTAGGCAGTTAATGTAGGGTGTGTACAATTTTGGGTTATAAAAGGCGGCATGTTGATTTTTTTGTTTCTTTGGTGAATTTTTGCAGCATACATTTTTAGTGCTTTTTGTGTTGTTCTATGTTGAATCAACCTCTCGCATTCAGGCACTATATGTTTTGTCAATTATGCAAAGTATTCGCTGAAACTGAAGATCTAGATATGTTCCCGCTATCGATCGCCAACTGTTTAACCAAAAATGTAAAATCTTGTTCCGAGGGATATCTGCTGTGGGGCTGAGTTATGGATATGGTAAGAGAAATAACTTTGAAAACATCATGCCCATTACCTTGAGAATAACTAGACAGTATTTGCGGCCAGTGCTTCTGCACTACGCTTTTGCACGTTCTATCTGGATTTTATGGTTATCAAGTCCAGTAGGACTGAGATTGTGGAGATCGTGCAATGCTGGAACTTTTTGTGGTTTAGCCAGCATGAATAATTCTAAAAAATCATAGAACTCAACATCTGACAAATTATGTAAAATAATAGGTTAACTTGTACTTAATATATCCTGAACTATCGAAGGAGGCTGCTGTCAAGGATAGTGAAGTACTGTCAACCACAAAATACAGTTATTACATTGAGTTTTTGAGGCTAAAGTAAAATTTTGCAATGCTATGCTTTAAATTCTTACAAAACAGTTTTTTGAGTTCGCCTTTTTGTGAAAGTCCAACTTGAGGAGTTCTTAATTCTTAGTTAACCCATAGATATAATTGTTAGAGAATTGCATACTAGCTATTCAACAGTCTCCTAGAGGCTCCTAAATTCGTTATCGAATCTTATATGCAGCGGCAAAAACATGAGAATTTTGAGGCAGCGGCAAATTTTTTTATATGGTCTTTGAGCAAACCAAATTAAATTTCTTGTACTCGCGCGCATTCTATGCATATTTTGTGAAAATCTCTCGACCATCCATCACAAAATGGATATAGGTTTTGGAGAAGAATAAAGTTGGCCATGCATGTCAGCTTGGTTACGCGCATAGATGAAACTATGTAGGAGCTGAAACCATCCATCCCATTTTTTTTTTCCTTTTATATATATATATATATATATATACTATCAGTCATTCCATATATACCTAACACACGCTTCAGTTCGAAATTTTTGTTCCGCCTCGATTACGCAGAACTAATCTTTGCTACGCCTTCATGATCCATACAAGATTAACTAGTTCCTGTTGTAGTTTGCTGCAAGGAAAAAAATTGTCCGAAAATTGGGGGATTTGGAGCATGATCCATAAGCATCATTAGCACGTGTTTTTGGTTAGGATGAGATTTGTTGTTTGGTTTTGACCCCTTGGACCAATTCGTCCCCAGTTTATATGGCACTAATATTGTTTGTCCCCTCCCCTCCATTTATTTCTCGTTTACGTGACACCTACGACAAGCACTTCTACATAATACCTACAACAAGCACTTTTATATATATATATATATATATATATATATATATATATAGAGAGAGAGAGAGAGAGAGAGAGAGAGAGAGAGAGGGGTAAACGAGATATGAATCATAGTGTTCATTTTTCTAAATAAATCATCTACATGTGGACCAATAGAAATAGATTTTTACATTCCGTGTACATCCATGTGCACTAGTACACTCTATTTCTAGTGGTCCACATGTGGCTCATTTAGAAAAAATGAACACTATGACTCATATCCCGTTTATATATATATATATATATATATATATATATATATATATATATATATATAACCTTGGAATTACACAACAAAGGATAAGAGAAGATATATTATTGCATGCCACGTTCCGAACATTACACGACGAGAATAGGCTGATCCTCTGCACCGATCCTCGACTTCAAGAGCTTCGACCAGAGGATGGATCCCGACAATGTCGACGTCGACGAGCAAAGGCGGAGCCGAAAATTCAGTTTACCTCGGACTGAACTTAAAAGTCCTAAAAAAATTTTATAAAGAGATTTATAGTACATCAACTACACTAACTTTAAACAAGACAACAACTTAAACACCCTTGTATTAGGTGTAACTCCATTTTATAAGATAACATACAGGCAATATGGCAATATGCATTTTCAAAGAACAAAAAATTTCCAATATCGCAGGAGAGCAGACGCAATGTATCTACATTCTAAAAAATAACTAAAATTTGCATCTTCGTAATCCAAATGTGTGATTCAAATACCATTTCCAGCTTAAAATAGTTATCAAATTACATAGGATTATAATTTCATAAGTAGACATGTTGCTTTAAGACAATTAGAAAAAGTCGGAGCATCATCTTTATATATAGCATGAGAAATAAACAAAAACTCTTAGAATAAAGATATTAATGGATGAATCTGCTTTCTTTGCTTCTACCTTCAAAAAATCTCCTTCGACTTCTTCTATCCATGAAAGAAAATCTACCACAAAATGAAGCTCAATCACAAACAAATAAAGAGAGTGAAAGAGAATGATAGAATAGTAAATACCAATATAGGGCACTTACTAGCGAAATTGGACTTTTCGATCCTTCCAAGAAGCAAAAGCATCTATTATCGAATCTGTATCGATCATTTCTGTTATTTCTCTTTCAATTTAGACAACCATTGAATCACTCAAGTACTTATCTTCCTTCTTGTTACGAGAATACTTTTGATGTGTTTCATTGCTGAAAATGCACGTTCAGTGGTTATCGTAGAAACATGAAGAGTCAAAACAAGATGAATCAACCTATTAATCAAATTATAAATCTCTGCCTTATTTGTTTCAATTAAGCCACGACACAATTCTAAAATTGTTGACATATTCTGAAGCTTTTCATGGTGAACCACATCAAGTCGATAATGATCTAGCTAACACTTCAAATGATGCATGTCTTGTCTGCTAAAATCACCTGGATAAAACTTTTCGGCAAGTAAAAGAATACGATCTGGGTCGAAAGCTTTGAAGTTGTCCCTAGGATCCAAAGTAGAGCTAAGCATAAGTAGTTCCATTGACTCTTCATTGAATCTAGAATATAACTCATCCAACTGATAATAAATTATAGCATTAAATATGTCAATGCGATAGTGATGCTCAACTGTGATGTGATCATTCTGTTGGCAAGAATGTCATGTAGCTTCTTTGTATTGAGTGCTCATATCAGGTATATCAATATCAAACTTCACACAAATTGATTTAACATGTCCAAGAAGATACTCAAAACCTTCTTCTCGTAGTGTTTGAAGTAATATTTTTGTCGATGAGACTAAATTCACCGCATTCAAAATATCCAAAGACTTATGTTGTAACGTTCGACAAAGCATATTTGTAATCTCCATAATCTTCTGCATAAGATGTAATATGAATATAAAATGGAAGAACTTCATTGCCATTATAGAACCACCAGCTTCTCCACGAATTGTATTTGTAGATTCGTCTTTAACCAAGGATTTCAGCACAATAATAGTTGCACCAAACATATCTATCAAACTACAAATGGAGTCAAAATGTGAGCCCCATCGAGTACCAGCTCGATGTAAACTACCCATTTGATTAGCCCCTCTACCAGTCTCATGTTCACCACTAGCTATGTTACATTCTATCTCAATAGCTTGCGCAGATCGTAGCTCTGTATGCCGCTTAGGAGAAACACTAATCAAATTGACAATGCATGTCAATTTTGAAAATAATAGCCAAACTGACATTTGATTCCCAGTAGCTGCCACTAATGCAAGTAGTAAGCGATGAGCAAAACAATAAACATAGTATGCATACTCACAATCACTGCAAAATAAAGCTTGCAATCTATTCCATGCACCACGTATATTGCTGACACCATCATATCCCTTACCTCGTAAATCTTGGATGTGCAAGTTGTGCCGAGTGAGAACTTTTGATATTTTCTTCTTAAGAGTTAAGGCACTGGTATCTTTAACATGTACAATCTCAAAGAACCGCTCTTGTAAGTTTTCGTGAATATCTACAAATCTAAGAACAATCGTCATATGTTCTTTATTAGATGCATCATTTGCTTCATCAACCAAGATACAAAATCTCGCATCTCCAACTTCCTCAAGAATTTTGTTTCTCACTTTCGTAGCTAGAATATGCAAAACATCTTTTTGGGTCATAGGAGATGTATAAGTTGCATTTCTTGGAGCTTTCTCTAAGACAACTTTATCAACCTTAACATTCAACTTTGCCATCAAACTAATCATCTCAATTAGATTACAACGGTTCTTTGACTTTAAAGATTCGTCATGACCTCTCAAAGCACATCCTTGTAAAGTAAGCCAACGAATACTATCAATGGTAGTTTTAAGACACAATCAATTTCTCTCAATATTTTCTGAACTTTGAACATTCGTGACTTTGTCGATGTGCCGAGATGTATTCTTCAATGCCTCAATATTTCTCACAGCATTGTTGCGTGGAGAAGTAGGACATCCTATATGTGCCAAGAATACACATTTGGCTCCATTGTTTACTCGCTTTCAGCTATTGAAACCTTCAACGGTAAATGTAGGATATGTCAACGGTAAATGTAGGATGTAGAGGTTCACGATCTTGAAAAACAAAGCACGGAAAGCAAAATGTCGCATCCTTTGAAATATAGTACTCTAGCCCTGAAAATTTTACAAACCAACTTGGTTGAAATCATCGATTTTGAATTCCGGTTAGCACATTATGTTATTGATAATATACATAAAAAAGAAAAGAGATAATAAGTGCAAGAAGATGGTATTTTGCACAGTATGTTATTGATAATATACATAAAAAATGTTATTGATAATTATATATTTGTGAAACTAGGATTCTTTCTTGTCCATCTAGTTCTGGTTCAAAAGTGTCATTAAAGGATCAGACAGACAGCAACCTTAGCAGTTAGCACATTAAGGACACAAAAATATAAACTGATATGAAATTAGAGTACATACTACCAAAATTAGAGTACACGATTAGAGTACATACTACCAAAAATATAAAATGATAGTGATATGAAATTAGGAATGTTGTGAATAACAGAGGGAAAAAAATTCAGACAAATCGGACGAGGAACTCTACCAAAATCAAAACGAGGGACAGAGACACGAACATCAGCTTCTCCTACTTGCGGATGTTCTTGACTCTTGAGGGACCCGTTAAAATCCTATCCTTAGAGAGAGAGAGAGAGAGAGAGAGTCGTTGAGACTTGACTTTTAAGAGATGGGACTCGCTAGCGGCGTCCTAGCTCTCCGATGGGACTATGCGGCGCTGGTGCTGTTGCTGTGCAACACCTGCTACATGCTGTCCACCGATGGGAGTTGTCACGCCCAGTCCCAAAATACCGATGGACTAGCCACGTGGCAATAGCCAGCAGCACACACCAATGGACAAACCCAATTTAATGGACCCATTAGGGTATACTTAAGTTGTAAACAACAATAAATAGGTCTACGATACAAGTCATAGTCTAATTCTAATCTCATCCACAGAAGGTAATCACAGATCAAATGTCAGAATAATCAAAATAAAATATAATCTAACAAGTCTCAATAAAAGTATCTCGGGGAACAACCCGAGAATGAGTTTGATACATTAATTCAATAGACAGGAAATAAAGTAACTAGAAACAGAAATAACTGAGTATATAAAGCCAATACTCAGGAGAAATCCTCTGGCACGACCTCGTCCTCGGGTTCTGGTACTACTCCAATGTATGCTCATGTCCCGTACACCTCGGGATAGATCTCCTCTGCTAAACCTGGGGACATAATCCGGATCCAGGTCCTCAGGGGACATAGCAAGGTACAAGAATAACTCAAGCCAAATAATGCAGTATAGTAATAAATGAATCAATAGGGCAAACTATGTAACCAACTATGTGATATGCAAATGAGAGCATTAATCATACTCAGGCTGAGACTACTATAGGCTCTGTGTCGGGGAAACGCATAGCAGCATTTTCTCGAAGGGCCAGTAAATGTGCCAAAGCTCTGTGTCAGAGTCTAAGGCACCTCCAGTAATGTAATATATATATATATATAATCAGCCTTAAGTATGGTAAGTCTCTCCCCACCCAATGTAATCACACGTCTCATGTTCATGATATCTCATGTCCATGTCACGCAAGATCATGACCTCTAACTGATGCAGCGAGTCATAATGATAGCTAAGCATATGCAATAAAGTCTATGTCACGAATCATGTAACCTATACAGAATCACCAAGAATAACTCAGAAGATTCTGTCTCATGAACAGTGTCAAGTGTCCTATGGTATGACGTACTTCATGATGCAAGCATGAAGATATATAGGGTCGCGATATCAATCTCTAGGTGACGTTACACAACTCCGCGTACGGCGTTAGCACCCGAATATTCTTCGGACGCTAAGCAATGTCACACGGTCCTAGGTTGAACAGATATATCAAGAGTATATATATATATATATATGTACAAAGAACTCAAACAAATACTATAACAGGAATCACTGCAAGTTGGCAAGGTACACTTGCCTGGTGTTTGGTTTCCAACTGCTGCTCTGGTATCAGCGGGATCTGTAGGTATTCCTCCGGTTGCTGAAATAAACACTACCATCATGTTCAGAATATATCAAATAGCTTGAATTGTCTGTCCATAAGTCCAATTTGGACTCAGGGGCAAAAGTGACAGTTTCTGGTCAAAGTGGGGTCCACATGTGGCCCGCTTCGCACCGAAAAATGTGCCAGAGACAAAGTTTTCCAAATTCGCCAAACTTAGTGTCTACAAGTCCAGAACGACGATATGAACCCAACGGAATGTCCAGAACTGGATTCCGATGAGCCGATCACAAAATTGTCGTTCAAGTGGAGCCGTGGGGCCTACGATACGGGATTTTGTCAACGTTCTCAGAATCGAACCAAACTTGGATCACAGGACCAGAAAATGCTACGAGTCCGATGGCGCAAGTTTTGTTTCAAAACGATGAGCACACACAAAGTTACAACGAGTTTCAGAACATGACCGATGTGGGGCGTTGTCGACGGATACGCGTTGATTTCGGTGTGCACGCACATCCAAATCAACTTCCGCAAAATTTCACAAGTCCGTATCGATGGCGCGCACCTTTCGGTGAAACTCGCACTTGACCAAGTCGCCTCGTTTAGCGGGACGCACTCAGTTCCGGAAAAAATTAGGTTTTTAAATACCAAGTTTTTTGACCATTTCACCCTCGAATTAATCACAATCTACAACACCAAAAATTAAACAAAAATAGGATTTTAAAACTAGGTTATACAGTCTAAATTACTGTTCAAGTGGATTTTGAAAACAGTTAACAGGTTGTACGCAAAACGGTTGTGAACTTGTGAGTTCGGGACCAATTTCTGAATTTTCAGAAATGGGGATTTATTTTTCTGATTTTGCGTCGCAGTTTACGACCGACATAGGACGCGATACCCCGAACGAGTTGCACGGGGTTCGAGAGGGTCACGCAGGGTACATGCAGGATTCGACAGAACGAAATACAGGTCTATGTACAGAGAGATACGAGGCTGGGAAGACAGGTACCTCGATGTTCGTGAACTGGGAGGTGCGTCGTGGCACGGCGGCGGGCACGATGGCAGGGCACGGTGCTGCTGTTGCGGCTGCTGGGGGCCGTCGAGGGCTCGTCGCCGTCGCCGGGGAAGGGTCGGCGGGGTCGTGGGGCTCACGGAGGCGGCCGGAGTGCGGTGGAGTGGTGGTGTCGGGGTGCCGGTAATGGCGGTGGTGGAGAAGCGGTGGTGATGGCGGGGGCTCGGGGGTGAGGGTTTATACAGGCGAGGGAAGAGGGAGGGGTCGCCGGGGTCATAGGGTCATGGGCGGAGGCGGGGCGGTGATGGCGGGGCGGTTGTGCGCCGGAGGCGGAGGGGGCGGGGGATCGTGGGTTTGTAGGAGAGAGAGGGGAGCGGGTGAGGGGTTTGTTATCGGGTCGGGTCGGGTAGAGTCTGGTCGGGTCGGGTTGGGTAGGACCCGACCCGTTAGGTTCAGGGTTGGGTTCGGTTTGGGTTGGTCCGGTTCAGTCCGGTTCAACCCGGTTTAATTTGGTTTAGTCTGGTTCAATTAAAACCCTGATTTTTAGCTATTTAAAAAAGTTTTTGAGCCCAATAAATTCCAGAAAAATTACACAACATCCAATAATTAATAATACACCCAAAAATATAATTTTTATAATATTTTAATACTTAACTTAATACATAAAAATATTAATCCATGAAGAACATTTTTAATAATTAATTAAAAATTACCGAAAAATCCAGAAAAATTTATTTCTTGATTTTTTAGAAAAACAGGGTGTTACAGGAGTAGACGAAGAAATGGAAGCAAACTTGAAGGACGACACAGAGAAAGGGAAGAGGACCGAAGGATACCTATTCGTTGGATGGGTGGACAACAGATTGGAGCCGGGTGGACTGAAGCCGGGTGGGCTATATATATATATATATATATATATATATTGGCCTGGAGGAGCTGGAGCCGACCCAAGCCCACCAGTAAATTCGTCCTTCGACAAGCTGGCCGCATTGTCGACGAGGGCAGAAGACGTACGAGAAGGCAACGACGTCGAGATTGGGGCAGCAGGAGCGCAGCTGCAGCAGCAGCAGAACGACGTTCCCCCACCGCCTTTGAGGTGGCTCACCGGATAAGAAAGCACGAGTCAGAGTTACATCATGAAGGCGGCGAAGAAGGACGGAAGGTTGTTGCCGACGGAGGTGGAGGTCGAGCACCGGGCGTTTCTGATGTCGAGGAGGCAAGATGGCAGGCTCAGAATGCAGCAGTTCGTGACACGTACAAGATGTCAGAGAAGAGAAGGAAAAAATTTATCATGAGAAGTTTGGAATTGCCGCCTCCGCCTCCGCCTCCGCCTCCACCGCATCGTGCACGAAGGTGTTAAGAGCCGGTCAGTGGTTAAGATATGTCGTACTGGCCGAACCACCCTTACATGATGCTGGCATGATCGGAAGCTATATCATCAACGATATTTTCCTACTGTATTTTGGAGTGTTTATGTTGTGTCATATTTTTTTGAGTGAAACATAGCTTGACGGGCCGGCGTGTGGAGTTCTGTACTCTCGTTGATTGCTGGGACCATGGCGGCATCAAACTCGTCGCGAGCCGGAATGTAGGCGCAAAGCTCAGGCAGAAGCAGGCATTGGTGGCATTGGTCTCAAACACTCGTTAGCAGCGAAGCAGCCAGTGAGCATCCATTGCTGGTTCTGACCAAGCTCAATATGGATCATCGATCATAAAGAAATTTCAACAACTCTCGTCTCCTGACAATAATAAACTACCGCCGTTACTTGGTCCCACCAGGGAGGTGGTACCCACAAGCCAGAGTAATGTAGTGCGACTCACTTTATCACTCTATAATATGACAGCTAACATGACACATTATAAATTAAAATTAAAATTAAAATTAACATTAATATTAACATTGAAATTTTTTGGGTGATAAATTTTTTCGATTAAAATTTTTTATGTCAGCTGTCATGTCAGCTATCACATAATGCTATGTAGCATGTCACGTCAACCGCCACATAAGAAGTAAAGCTATCACATTAATTATTTTTGAAGGAATATTTTGGAGGTACAAATAATATTACTCTTAGTAAAGTGCATCGCAACGTAAAAATGTAACCAACATTTGCTCTATTCATACACTATTAGTAGTAGTCCGCTTCTGTAACAGAGGCTAAAAGGTGTGAACGAAGAACTTTTATTTTTTGGCTTTTAGGCTTTTAAAGGTGTCACACCCACTTGTTGTTTCTTCCGTCAAAAGACAACCCGCCGGAGTTCGACTCGTTCCGGCAAAGAGTTGATACGATGAGACGGAAGAAGATCGAGCAGTGTTGGGGATGGAAGGTACGAAAAGGGAAAAAAGAAAAGATATCTCGGTAACGAAAACCATAGGAGGCTGTATTGGCGAGATCCAACGCCATTGAAAGAGCAAAGTTCCCTGAAAGTGAAAGAAGAGAGGGACAGCTGGAATCTACGCTAGGCAAAGCATTCCCGGTCCATCCAACCAAACCTATTCATCGGGATTCATGTAAGCCCCTGATTTTTCAAAAAATACTAAAATTGGGATTTTCACAATTTTCTGAAATTTTCTGGGAATTTTCTGAAATTAAAAACAAGGTTTTAAATTATTACATGATTTTTAATTAATATTAAACAATATTAAAATATTATGAAAATAATATTTTTGGATGTAAAATGAAAAATTGGACTTAGGGTAATTTTTCTGGAATTTATTGGACCCCGGACCTATTTTTAAATACCTAAAAACTATTTAAACTAATTATTTATTTAATTAACTAATTATTATTATTATTATTATTATTATTATTATTATTATTATTATTATTAAATTCAGCCCAGCCCAGCCCACACACGGCCCGGCCCAGTCCCCCGCGGCCCGCCACCCTAACGGGTCGGGTCGGGTCCGCCTGAACCCGACCCGCCCGACCCGGCTGACCCATCTCCCCCAGCCCCCCCCCCCCCCCCCCCCCGCGTGACCCGCTCCGCCGCCCGGATCGTCCGCCGCCTCCGCCGGCACGCCCCCACGACCCGACGCCCCACCGCGTTTCCCGGCCACGCAGCCCCGCACCCCGCGGCCGACCCTCCCCTCTCTCCTCCCTCTCCCTCCCTATTTAACCTAGCCCCCGGCCGTCGACCCTCAGCTCCGCCACGCCCCTCCGCTCCGCCACCGCCCGTGCCACCCCGCGGCCACCCGCCGCCGTCTCCGTCGAAGCCCGCTGCTCCGCCAGCAGCCGACCCCGCTGCCCGAGTCCCCTCCGGCGTCCAGCAGCAGCAGCCCCAGCGGTCGTCCCGCCCGCTCCGGCGACCGCCACGCCGTGCCCGCCCTCGCCGGCGCCGCCCAGCCCCCGGCCGGTCTTCCCCGCAGCGGCGCCGCCCCTCCGGCCGCCTGAATCTCCAAAACCCTAACCCTAGCCCTAATTTCGGATTCTTCGTGTCGGACACAGCCTGTGTCGTGTCGGACACGATACGGACACGATTTCAGCCCCGGTTTTGAGCCATGTTCAGGTACTCATAACTTTCGCCTCGTAGCTCCGTTTTCAATTCCGCAAATTGCGTTGTGAAGCCTGTATGACCCTCTCGGTGTCCGGACAATCTGTTCGGGACATCGCGTCCTGTGGTGATCGCGCACCGCGATCCAAAAACAGGAAAAACCAGACCCTGTTTCACCCCGGAACTGAGTCCGCCCCGCCAAACGGGACGACTTGGTCGCGTGCGGTCTTCACAGATACGTACGCATCGTCGATACGGACGTGTGAGTTTTCGTGGAAGCTGATTCGGGTGTGCGTGCACACCGGAATCAACGCGTATCCGCGGACACCGTCCCGTATCCGCATTTTCGGCATTTCACCCTAACTTCGTGCACACACGTCGGATCGAGACGAAACTTGCGCCATCGGACTCGTAGCGATACGCTGGTCCTGTGGGTCAAGTTTGGTTCGATTCTGAGAACGTTGACGAAATCGCGTGTCGTGGGCCCCACAGGCCCCGCTCGACGGGCGATTTTGTGTTCGGCTCACCGGAATCCAAATCTGGAAGTTCCGTTGGGTTCGTATCAGCGTTCCTGACCTGTTGACACTAAGTTTGGTGAAATTGGAGACCGTTGACCCGGACACGTTTTTCGGTGCAAAGCGGGCCCAACGGCGGACCCCGTTTTGACCCAAAACTGCCGTTTTTGTCCTTGTCTCCAAATTGGACCCAAGGACAGGCGTTTCTAGCTATTTGACATCTTCTGAGCATGATGGTAATGTCTATTTCAGCTTTTGGACTCATCTCTGGACTTTTCCCCCAAGAACCAATTTAATCAGATCCAAACAACAGGCAAGTACCTGCACTTCAAGTTAATCTTTATATTGTGATAATTAATTCCCTGCTCTACTAGTACCCTTGCTGACTACACGTAGTGTTAAAGTACTGTATTTCATGTCTTGAATATTGGAGTTCATGTCTTGTTTACATATCGGGTGGGAGAATACTAGGAGGCATGTAGTTTACCCTTCCCCAGGTATTGTTTAATAGCTGTTGGTACACGACTGTCCATCAGCCAGATCTCGATTGTATTGTTTAATAGCCGTCTATGACGGCCAGATTAGCCTTATAAACCCCTACATGCCAACTATGTATTCTAAAACAAACACAAGTTCACACAGATAGTTCTAGTCTTGTTATAGTTCTTACTGACTGTTGTAGTTTCATTTCCTGTTTCACTTTATTTCCTGCTTTCTCATATTCCTGTTTATAGCATTAAACTCTGAGATGTTGATATTTCCTTTATGCAATTTCTCAATATGATACTCAGTTAATTGTCATAAATATTTAGTTAGTCTTGTTGTGCACTGTGTACTTTGCTCCTTTCCTGACTGGATACGTTGTTTAGGCGATGATGAGAACCTTGCCCCTACCTACTATGGACCCTATGAGCCAGCAGGTGATACAGTTGCAGAGCCGGTTCCCACCCAGGAGACTACTCCTGCAGAGTAGTTAGCATTAGCTATCTTTATTCCTATTTCTTATCTTATAAATCGGGTTTGTCCCCGACTTCATTCTGAATTTCTGTACTAAACATTTGAATCTGTTGTCACATTTATTTCAATTGCAATCTTAAGTTTCCATTCTCATTATTATCTTGCTTATGTTATTTGTGAATGAGCTAGTTTAGTAAGTGTGGATTTGACCTAGACAGCGTACTACCGCCGATTCTGCGGCGTAGGCTGGACGTACCCACGCACTCGTGCCCGAATTTCTGGGTACGGGTCGTGACACGTTTTTATGGTGGCCCATGCAGGTCTAACGACTAAATTGTTCGGTTCCAACTTAGGGACCGAACAGGCCTGCAACAAGATTGAGGATTTTAGGATAAAGCTCATTCACAGTATAGGGTCCTTATTTCAATCCTTGATATTACTTCTGATCAATTTTTCTATCGCCCTTGATTTCCAATTAATCTATTCTGATCTTCCTATCCCTTAATCTTTCAGAATGGTCCAGACCAGGAACACGGTAGGAGGCACATCAGAACCAGCTGAGCAGAATGTGCCCGAGACTCTTGCACTCCCGCCGCCTCCATCTGTCCCGGCAGTTACCCTAGATGGGGCACAACTGCTAGGAGTGTTCCAGGGATTGGTGGAATCCCAGAAAGAATAGACTGCACTTCTGCGGACCAGCCTCTCAGAAGCTATTAAGTCCCAGGAGTCGCCACAAAAGAGGCCAGGAAGTGCCAAAGACTTCAAGAATCTAAGACCCCTGGAATTTTACGGAACTGAGGGCATTCTCTATGCCGATGAATGGATAGAGAACGTAGAGCGACTCCTGAAGACTGCTCGGGTCCCTGATGATCTCAAAGTAGAGTCTGCAAGCCTGCAACTGTTCGATATAGCTCGGACCTGGTTTAGAGACGAACCCCAACTATCTGCTCCTGACCTCACATGGGATGACTTCAAGAGACTATTCAAGGAGAAATTCTACCCCGAAGTGGCTCGGGAAGCTCTCGAAAGCCAATTCGAGAGACTGGAACAAGGTAACCTATCTGTTGATGAGTATACTGCTGAATTTAGCAGGTTAAGTCACTTTGCGGAGTACATGGTTCGTACCCCGGAGGACAGAGCCCGTAGATTCAAGAAGGGGCTGTCTCCGGATATTCGCCTTGCTGTCACCACCAGCCGAGCCCGCACCTATGAGGAAATCTTAAACGTGGCACAAGGCGTTGAGAGAGACCTGGGGCATAAGCTAAAGCGAGAAAGAGATACCGGAAATGCGGGACCCAACAAACGCCCATTTCAACAACAACAACAGAGGTCCCCGCAGCAAACCCAGCGTCCTCTCCCTCGAGCTCCAGCACCCCAACACCAGGCTCAAGGACAGAACCAACAGGCTGCTACTTGTAACTTTTGCCGAAGACCGGGCCACACTTGGCAAGTTTGTAGGAAGAGACTAGGTGCCTGCCTATATTGTGGCTCAACAGAACATCAAGTGAGGGACTGTCCCGCTACTCCAAGACGCGGACAAGCTTACGTGATGACCGTGGAGAACGCGCAAACTCTGGAAGCAGCTAATGCGCGTAAGTGATTCGTAGATACCTTTCCTAGTATTGTTTAGCTCATGCCTATTGGTTCGTGACCTCAGCCTCAACCTAGTAATTTTGAACTTGCTAAATACCTGGTATGCTTTTAAATTTGATAACTATAGAAGATTTTAGAGGTTGCTACTATGCTTACTATGTGTTATTTTGTGAACTTCAATAATTTGCACCTCCTTTTCATCATCATCTAGCGCACTTAATTTTGCCGAACTTGACTTATGCTGCTATTTTATAGCCTAGTTTTGCAAGCTTACCCTTTATCGGGCTTGTTCATGACACATGTATTATTGAGGCCTGATCAACCCCACTAATGCAAGTGTCTACTCAGAATCAGTGTACTACGGTCTGATCAACCTTAGTGCATTTTGATTCGCACCTCGCACAACTACTTTACGTGGATTGAGATATATAGTTGACTAGTATGCTTGCCCCCTAAATACGTCCGAGCATATCGTATCAGCATTACCAGAATAGAATCTCAATCCATAACCGCCTGGCAATCCCTATTAGAATTCCTTAAACGCCTTGGTCCCTATACCCCTGTTCTACAACCTCGCCCTTAAACTCCTTATTATTAATCCTCGTCTTCCCTCATCTCGGAAAGACAAAATTCTGTGTTTGATAAGTTGAATTGCAGTGCTAGACATACCCCACAGACCGGTCAAATTGATGATAACCCTTTATGACTAAGGCAATACCCTAGGTGATGTGTTTTGTGTTGCAGACTTAAAGATTCAATATCATGATTTATTAAGTTGGGACCTAGCTTTACTAGTCGTACAACCTTAGAGGATATGGGTAGAATTCTAAGTTGGGTAGCGACTGCAATGTTCACCTGAGAGAAGTCGTTAGACTGTAATCAAGTGAGAGTAGACATAGAGAACCCTGCCATAATTTAAATTTCGAGGACGAAATTTTATAAGTTGGGTAGATTGTAAGCCCCTGATTTTTCAAAAAATACTAAAATTGGGATTTTCACAATTTTCTGAAATTTTCTGGGAATTTTCTGAAATTAAAAACAGGGTTTTAAATTATTACATGATTTTTAATTGATATTAAACAATATTAAAATATTATGAAAATAATATTTTTGGATGTAAAATAAAAAATTGGACTTAGGGTAATTTTTCTGGAATTTATTGGACCCCGGACCTATTTTTAAATACCTAAAAACTATTTAAACTAATTATTTATTTAATTAACTAATTATTATTATTATTATTATTATTATTATTATTATTATTATTATTATTATTATTATTAAATTCAGCCCAGCCCACACACGGCCCGGCCCAGTCCCCCGCGGCCCGCCACCCTAACGGGTCGGGTCGGGTCCGCCTGAACCCGACCCGCCCGACCCGGCTGACCCATCTCCCCCAGCCCCCCCCCCCGCGTGACCCGCTCCGCCGCCCGGATCGTCCGCCGCCTCCGCCGGCACGCCCCCACGACCCGACGCCCCACCGCGTTTCCCGGCCACGCAGCCCCGCACCCCGCGGCCGACCCTCCCCTCTCTCCTCCCTCTCCCTCCCTATTTAACCTAGCCCCCGGCCGTCGACCCTCAGCTCCGCCACGCCCCTCCGCTCCGCCACCGCCCGTGCCACCCCGCGGCCACCCGCCGCCGTCTCCGTCGAAGCCCGCTGCTCCGCCAGCAGCCGACCCCGCTGCCCGAGTCCCCTCCGGCGTCCAGCAGCAGCAGCCCCAGCGGTCGTCCCCGCCCGCTCCGGCGACCGCCACGCCGTGCCCGCCCTCGCCGGCGCCGCCCAGCCCCCGGCCGGTCTTCCCCGCAGCGGCGCCGCCCCTCCGGCCGCCTGAATCTCCAAAACCCTAATCCTAGCCCTAATTTCGGATTCTTCGTGTCGGACACAGCCTGTGTCGTGTCGGACACGATACGGACACGATTTCAGCCCCGGTTTCGAGCCATGTTCAGGTACTCATAACTTTCGCCTCGTAGCTCCGTTTTTAATTCCGCAAATTGCGTTGTGAAGCCTGTATGACCCTCTCGGTGTCCGGACAATCTGTTCGGGACATCGCGTCCTGTGGTGATCGCGCACCGCGATCCAAAAACAGGAAAAACCAGACCCTGTTCCACCCCGGAACTGAGTCCGCCCCGCCAAACGGGACGACTTGGTCGCGTGCGGTCTTCACAGATACGTACGCATCGTCGATACGGACGTGTGAGTTTTCGTGGAAGCTGATTCGGGTGTGCGTGCACACCGGAATCAACGCGTATCCGCGGACACCGTCCCGTATCCGCATTTTCGGCATTTCACCCTAACTTCGTGCACACACGTCGGATCGAGACGAAACTTGCGCCATCGGACTCGTAGCGATACGCTGGTCCTGTGGGTCAAGTTTGGTTCGATTCTGAGAACGTTGACGAAATCGCGTGTCGTGGGCCCCACAGGCCCCGCTCGACGGGCGATTTTGTGTTCGGCTCACCGGAATCCAAATCTGGAAGTTCCGTTGGGTTCGTATCAGCGTTCCTGACCTGTTGACACTAAGTTTGGTGAAATTGGAGACCGTTGACCCGGACACGTTTTTCGGTGCAAAGCGGGCCCAACGGCGGACCCCGTTTTGACCCGAAACTGCCGTTTTTGCCCTTGTCTCCAAATTGGACCCAAGGACAGGCGTTTCTAGCTATTTGACATCTTATGAGCATGATGGTAATGTCTATTTCAGCTTTTGGACTCATCTCTGGACTTTTCCTCCAAGAACCAATTTAATCAGATCCAAACAACAGGCAAGTACCTGCACTTCAAGTTAATCTTTATATTATGATAATTAATTCCCTGCTCTACTAGTACCCTTGCTGACTACACGTAGTGTTAAAGTACTGTATTTCATGTCTTGAATATTGGAGTTCATGTCTTGTTTACATATCGGGTGGGAGAATACTAGGAGGCATGTAGTTTACCCTTCCCCAGGTATTGTTTAATAGCTGTTGGTACACGACTGTCCATCAGCCAGATCTCGATTGTATTGTTTAATAGCCGTCTATGACGGCCAGATTAGCCTTATAAACCCCTACATGCCAACTATGTATTCTAAAACAAACACAAGTTCACACAGATAGTTCTAGTCTTGTTATAGTTCTTACTGACTGTTGTAGTTTCATTTCCTGTTTCACTTTATTTCCTGCTTTCTCATATTCCTGTTTATAGCATTAAACTCTGAGATGTTGATATTTCCTTTATGCAATTTCTCAATATGATACTCAGTTAATTGTCATAAATATTTAGTTAGTCTTGTTGTGCACTGTGTACTTTGCTCCTTTCCTGACTGGATACGTTGTTTAGGCGATGATGAGAACCTTGCCCCTACCTACTATGGACCCTATGAGCCAGCAGGTGATACAGTTGCAGAGCCGGTTCCCACCCAGGAGACTACTCCTGCAGAGTAGTTAGCATTAGCTATCTTTATTCCTATTTCTTATCTTATAAATCGGGTTTGTCCCCGACTTCATTCTGAATTTCTGTACTAAACATTTGAATCTGTTGTCACATTTATTTCAATTGCAATCTTAAGTTTCCATTCTCATTATTATCTTGCTTATGTTATTTGTGAATGAGCTAGTTTAGTAAGTGTGGATTTGACCTAGACAGCGTACTACCGCCGATTCTGCGGCGTAGGCTGGACGTACCCACGCACTCGTGCCCGAATTTCCGGGTACGGGTCGTGACAATTCAGCTACCTTTATTGGACCCCTAATCAGTACTGTGTTGTGTCAACTATTTCTACAGAAGGTGGTGAGATGATATCTTGAGCGGTTACGTATCTAGGACCCCTGACAAAAATGGATGCGTCTCTAACTCCGTAACCGTTAGGGAGGTAATAGCCAATGATTCTCTGAGCCGGTCTTGACCTCGGGAAACTGGTCGAGATAGATGAAGAGTTTCCATGATGTGGCGATATTTTCGTTCAGTATGCCCATTCAAAAGGCAATTAGGCCAATTAGACTGAAGGGAAGGTGCGAGAAGAGAAGGAACTGTTGTAGTAGTAGTAGTAGTAGTAGTAGTACTATAGATATGCAATATACATATCAATATGAAAAGAAAATTTGTAGGATTATTTAGTTTTAGGGTCTCGTATAGTATTGAAAATTCGTGTTTAGGTCTTCCTATTGTCTAGAATAGAATTTGAGTTACGTACTAACGGTTGACGTCGATCGTTCAAAATGGAGACATAAACATAAATTTTGAATATTATACGAGACCTACAACTAAACGAAAATAGTAATGATTGTGTGACTTGGATTATTTAGTTTTGTGATGACCAATCGAGAATGAGACTTGAGACAATGTTATTTGCTTCTATCATGATCTCTGCAGCCACATACAACCTTTATGGCGCCAATTTCGATGGAAACGACTTTATGGTATCGTGTATCGTCAGATATCTTCCATCCCGGTCGCATTGTTGAATGCTTGCAACTCAAGAGCCCCGGAAGGATTGTGTGGTTGCTGAAATTATGATAGAATCAAACGACAATATCACAATCTTATTCTCAATTGCTCATGACAAAACTAAATAAACAAAATCACGCAATCTCTACCATGCAAAACTAAATATTACAAGTCATACTACTATGACATTTTTTTTTTTTTAGGGTCTCTCTTATAGTATTCATAATTTATGTTTAGATCTTGATTGGAGAGAGACGAATTTGTAGCATGAGTTACAAGACTGATGGTGTTCAATACATTACTAATTGTGTCATCATTACAAGCTTAAAATATGGAAATTGTGGGAAGCGAACAAAAAGAATGTTACTTACTATAAAAAAATTATTTCGTCGACAGCAGGGTTCGAACCTGCGCGGGCGAAGCCCAACAGATTTCAAGTCTGTCTCCTTAACCACTCGGACATATCGACGTTATTGTTGGTTGTCTTTCTTTTCTATAATCTTATAGGTGTCTATCTCCACTCAACATGCAAGTTGAAAATTTCCAATAGGTCCGGTCAAGTTTCGGTAATGTTAAGAGAGACCACACTTAATTGCCCCTTCCCCATTTTTAAGTAAGGTATCATTCTTTCAACACTCTTTTGTTCACTCTTCCCAAGACTCATTGGGCCAACAAGAAGACACTTTGCACATAACATCAAACTCAAAGTCATCAAATAATTCAAAGTTGAATCAACTGAACTTCTAAAAATTCAAAATCGAACCCGACCAAAATTATTCGGTTTTGACTAACAGAGGGAACATAGCCCCAACCAAGATTTTCACCCTCCCAACATCTCACTCAGCTAATGGATTTTCTTCCAATTCAAAACTTTCAGAAAGTATGACCAAAAGACCAAAACCACTCAAGAAATTGAATCTTGGGTTCGAGTGTCAAAAAAGATTAAGAATTACGCAAATTACAAGAGTTACTCCATATAATTTCATCCTAAAATGACGTCAACATGAAAAATAAAAAATAAAAGTTTGTTAAAAAATAATTAGCATTGCCGACTAAAGTCACCATTAAATGATAATAATCAAAAAAAAAGAAGGGAACATAGAACTCAAATAAGCCTTCAATGGAAACAGTACCTGAGCAATAATAAAACTGAAGCACTGGATACAATTTCCTCCAAACTTAAAAAGAAATATAAATATAGGATGAACTGATTGTTTGTTTAAAACCAGACAAGAAAATGTCCAGAGATGGAGAAATTAATTATTCAGTTCCAACTCCCACAAACATTATTCTGAATACTGTAACTCAAATGAGTTTGGAAAGTGTATATGGAAATCCTAAGATTCAGCAGAGCGTACACATATCCTCCGCTTAATGGGGGTCCTACAGGAAGGGCAATCACTCATGCCCTGCTTCTCATGGAGCTCATTGCACTTTGTACACACGACTTGGTGGGCACAGGGGAGGAAGACGACTGACATCTCCTCCGACAAGCACATGACGCACTCTCGATCTCTCTGCACCTCCTCGGATTCCTGGTTATCGAAGAACTTGGAAATAATATGGCCCACGGTGCCCTTCCTTCCATCTGAGAGGAGAGAAGGAGCATTCGTTCCCAACTTAAGTGCCGCAATCTTGGAAGAGTCCGTCCTCAGCCTCAGTTGTGCAATCTGCTGTTCAAGCTTCTTCACGCCATCTTTGTATCTTTGCAAGTCAGTCTCTGATTTTAATCTCATTTCATTTTCCTTCGATCTTCCTGAAACCTCGATTTGTTCTCGCTCTCTTCTTTCGGTGCTTGCCTGCTTTAGTGCTTCATCCTTCGCCTTCTCTTCTAGTTTCCACCTAGCCTGCAGAGTGTCACAGGTAAGTGGAAGAGTAAATGATCCATCTTTGGCAGAATAGATATGCCAAAAACTAAAGAAACAAAACAAAAAAACCGAAACTAATGAAGGTGAGGAGGAATGAGACAACAGGATCAGTACACAATAATACTTTGAAACACTTGACAAAGGAAGTGGGTGATGTAGTTGAACAGAGCAACCTAATCTTCGACAAAATATGGATTTTGCACAATGTATAACAACCAGTGGCATGACATCTTTACATTTTTCATGCTACCAAAAGTCGTAACTGCTAATGGCAAAACACACAAGATCATATCCATTCAGAAGCAATCCTCTCTTTATTTTGTCTTCCCATACGGATGAGATGCAATTATGCAAGTATGTTTATGTTACTTAAAAGAGTTCAAAGATTAGGAATAGTGTTAATATCCTACTGTTACAGCAAAAGGGAAGTAAATGAGGAATAACCTTTGATGAGTAAAAACAAATATCCTTAACCATCACATAAAATTTTGACCAGATTCAAATTCCAAGTCATTTATGCCCCCGTATCTGAAGGACACATTTTCTCTTCTTCTTCTTCTTCTTTTCTGGTAAATCAGAAAAGGGGGGAAAACAAAATCTAAGTGGTTAGCCACAGCTACAATGAGTTCGAAGGATGCTCCCACTTTGTCACTCCAATTGCCAGATTGTGTCCCAGACTAGCAAGATGATCAGCGCACAAATAACTAATTAGACTTCCCTAAAACAATCACCGGAACAACTACTCCGGTAACATCTCATCAAGATTCTAGAGTCTCCAATGATGCCAGCCAGTGGGTGAGTGTTCAAACCTGTCCTTCAGATGAAGGGCTTCACCAGGGTTTGTTTCTGGCTCCACGCGGTTCTAAACCCCAAGCTCCCAGACTAAAATAAAGCCTTTGATTGCTGCTTAGGTATTAGTTAACGTTTGCTGATTTTATGGTTATTCTGGCATATTGTTATGCCTATCATAGTTTTCTTTGTTTCCAAGTCTCCACGCTAAGAAAGCCTTCAATTGCTTCTGAGGTATGAGTTAATGTGTGTTATATATATATGGTTATTTTATATTCTGTTATGCTTTATTTCCAACAATCACTCTAATATTTGATGGTTCCTGAAAATGCTTTCCTTGTAACCTCTTCCATCAACACATCCATTCCAGAATTTAGAGGACCATCTTGTAGTGGCAAACAACGAAATTACTGCTTAAAGACAGGAAGAACGGAAAGGTTGATCTGTCATCCACATTTGTTTATTACGTTTTTGTTATTTCAGTTAATTGTCTTTGGTTGGAATCAAGGTGGCAGCAGCAAAATCAAACATGACAATTAATTGGAAGAATGGAACCTAGGTTGCATAGACACGAACACGGATTTGGGTACAGGTAATACAGATTCAAAATAGGCATTTCTAGAAATTTTGGATAAGGATACCAATGGTTATATATACACATATGAACATATCTATAAACATATTTATACCTTATACGCTAATAAGACCTGTATTTATGTATGTTTAGGTAGTAAATAGGTCCCAAAGAACTTCTAGAAAGTAGTAGAATCATTTCATACAAAGAAATTTACTTTCTCATATCTGAATTATGTTTGGCGTGATCTCGATCATGCAAAATCATTTTCAACCATGTTTTGAGTCCCCTTGGAGTCTAGAGTCTAGACATGGGACAGCCACATCCAACATGAGTGTAAAGGAAGTGTCATGTCGAATACGTGTCAGATACGATATGGACACAAATAAGGTCTGTGGAGTATATGATGAACATATAATAAAGCATACTATGGTCTTGAAAAAGGCTAGAAAGTAGATGAATGATAGAAACACGATCCACCAACTCCTCTCCTATTAAAATGGATCCAAATAACACAGTTACCTGAAGTTGATCCCGGAACTCGTTAGCTTGTTCAAGTTTCTGCTGCAGCTGAGACAACTTCCGCTTCTCATTTGCAAGCTCCTCATGGAACAATGCCTTCTGCTTCTCCCAAGACTGAAATTGCTTCAGAGTCTTAGTCTCCCTACTCGAGACCTCCTGACAACTGGCCGCAGACTGAGCCGCTCTCAGTTTAGCAGCTTCCATTTCCTTTCTCAGTTCAGAGTTCTCGACTTGAAGACTTCTTGCAGTGGCATTGGTTGTGTCCACCTGACTACTAGCCCGAGACAGTGCAATTTCCATCTCTGCAAGCTTCTTTCTAGTGTTCTCCTCCAGAGCCTGCTTCTCCTTCTCGAGCCTGGCCACTTCCTCCTTCTCCTGCCTCAGACTTTGGAGTTCAGGCTTATCTTTCCCCAGCCGACGAGCAGCTTGCATCACCTTCTGCTGACCCCAGTCATTCCATTCCTGCAGCTGGGCCTGCAATTCCCTCACGCGAGGGACTAACTTCAGTAGCATCTCGTCCTTCTTGTCGTGTGGGATCCAAGTTCCACACAACTTGTCAGATGGGAAGTTCACCTCTACGCTACTGCTCCCGCAATCGCTATTGGTGCCTGTGGAAGTCACAGACAGCGATAGAGAAAGTTCGGTGTTCGCCATAGGTACTGGAGGTGGGATGCTGATAGCTGCTATTACGGCTGGATCTCCAAATGAAAGATCAATGGTGGGATCAGCTTGTGGAGTATCCCTCGCAACGGCTTTATTCTTCGTGGCATTGGATTCTGAGGCAGACTTGGCTTTCTTGTCCAAGAGCAAATTGCCGAGACCATGTTTTCCGGCTCTTATAGCCGCTTTCGACCCGAACATACGGTAGCTCCTCTCCAAATGAACTGATTTTTGCCGGAGGATGGATTCCCTCTTAGAAGAACTACTGAAATGCCCTTTCTTACTGCCAGAACCGCCCAATGACTTCATTTCCGACTGAGATGATGGAGAACTAGATGAAGATAACTCCATCGGACGTTCTGATGAAGCTAAATCTACACTTGAACTGGAATCCTGGGCACTGATTGAGGCTGAGAACCTCCCTGAGGGCAAGCTTGGGAGCCCTACCACAGTCGGCATCTCAGTTTGCGATGCGTTCTGAGGACATTGGAGCGCAGGATTAGGCTTACTATGGCCTGAAGTATTCACTTCGGCCATAGCTTGAGAAGCAGAACTGCAAGGGTTATACTCTTGCTCTGCAAGAGTATTGCAGTCCATGGCACAGGCATGAGTCACATTCATGTCGGAAATCAACAAGCACCACATAGCGTTTCCGACACTCAAGGACGGTCGCGTCTCAAGAAGCACATTGACCATCTCGGCCAGCACGCTCCTCTCCAGCTTCTTCAACTCCTCCGCCAAGTCCTCACCCGAGGAGGACTCCAACTCCTGCCCGCTCCTTAGGACCGCCAGCGCATTCTCCACGACGTTCGTGACGGCATCCTTACAACCGTAAAACAACCCGGACCTCAACACCGCGCCAGTGGCGACCTCCTCCGTGTACCCATAAGACGCTATAGTCTTGATCGCGGTCCTGAATAGAATTTCAAGATTGCTCAGTAGAGTCTCTTCGAGCTGCGTCTCGGTCAGGTCGCTCCAGTCGGCTTCTTGAAACTCGTCCGGCTCTACCTCTTCCCTCGGCACGAAAACATGGTTCTGACACACATCGCAGGAATGGTGCTCGTGGTTCGGATTCTCCGAGGGTGGTTTATCCATCGGGAACAGCTCGTAGTTCGCAAAGTCGGTATCGGGGGGATGCGAGATCGAGTTCGGGTCAGCGATAGGCGGGTCGGTGTGGAACTTCCGTTTGTTTCTGCTCCCTTTCTCCGGAACCGAGCTCGAGGGGGGCAGTGGGCTACTGCCACTAGCAACCATTGCGGCCATTTGACAAGCTCTCAATCTATCATCGATGAATGCAGTATCGGAACCCGAATCAAAAAAAAAAAAAAAAACTTTTAATAGCTAATAAATCACATAGAAAGAGATGGGCAAGAAGCAAGACCTAAACTTGATGAAGAAATCGCCGATTTCCTGCAAAAATGAATAAACCCAGATCAGAAAGCACACAAATTTGTAACAAAAAACATAAAATAACCAATAGATTCCTTTAAAAAAACAAAAAAAAAAGGGGGGGAAATATGACAGACATAGGAAAACATGAATCAATCGGAAAAATAGATTGATCAGAGGAAACTAGCGACCAAATTGAGAAAACCCATGAGAAAATATTGGTGATCGTAGATCAGAAAGAAGAAGAAAAAAAAGATCGAATCTTTGGGAGAGTAAAGGAATCTATTGTTCATGGGCATGGAGGGAGAGGGTCCAGACAGACCCGATTGAACTGAGGACCGGTTCTATCGGACCGGCGGTTCGGTCAGAGATCGGAGTAGTTGATGGTGATGGTGGCGGATTGTGCTAGAGCGATGGAAGGAGGAGAAGAAGACCACCACTGCTTTTCTATTCCTTTTTATTGTAATTTTACTTTGTTTTCATCTCAGCCTTTATATATTTTGTTCGTCACAATGGGCTCATTATGTAATTCCAAGAGTTGAGGGCGATCTGACCCCAAAAGTAACCATGGTTAGGTAGCCACTTTCTATGTATTTTCTTACAACATTTTCTTTTATTTAGTTTTTATGTTAAGATTTGTTGTTTTAGAAAATTTACTGCAGCAAAATTAAATTATATTAAATTAATACAAACGAAATAAGTTTACTAAAATTAAAAATAACGACAGAGTCAGCCAACTCAGTTGACGGAAAACACAACAGACCGAACACAAATGTGGACCCCGCACAATTTCGGCCAACAGTGTTGGCAGAAATTGGTCATGTAGGGCCCGCGGTTGGGTTGGGTTGGGTTGGGGTGGGGTGGTTTGGTTGGTTTTGGTTTGTTTTATTAGTTTTTTTTAATTAGTTATGTTTTGATTTTTATATTTAGTTTTTTTCTATTTAGTTTTGTTTTGGATTTGGATTTTTTTTATTTAGTTTAGTTTTGGAATTTGGTTTAAGAAAATTTACTTTAACGAAATAAATTTTAAATAAATTAATTGTAAAGAAAAAATTTAGAAAAAAAACACGGTTTGGTTTTTTTAGAAAATTGTAAAGAAATTTTTTCATTTTGCAATGTTTGATAAGAAAAAAACTAAATAAAGAAAAAAAATAGTATTTTTTTGTCCCTTAAACGGTATTTCGTCAACATTCTCAGAATCGAACCAAACTTGGGCCACAGGAACGCTACGAATCCGATGGCGCAAGTTTCGTTGCGAAATGACAAGTACACACGAAGTTATGACAAGTGTCGGAACAGGTCGATACGATATTTTTCGACGGATACGCATTGATTCCGGTGTGCATGCACATCAAAATCAAGTTCCGCAAAATATCACACGTCCACGTTGACGATACGCGCCTTTCGGTGTAATCTTCACACGACGAACGTTGGGTTTGGGTGGTTTGGTTTGTTTTGGTTGGTTTGATTTGGTTTGTTTAATGAGTTTTTTAATTAGTTATGTTTTGGTTTTTTATTTAGTTTTTTCTATTTAGTTTTGTTTTGGATTTTGATTTTTTTTTATTTAGTTTTGTGTTGTATTTTGATTTTTTGATTTTATTTTGTTTACTTTTGGATTTTTGTTTGATTTTTATTTGGGTTTGAAATTTGGATTTTGGTTTGGTTTGGTTTTGCGCGAGTGACATCCTCCGACCCCGACTTTGCGGTGACGTTTCTCCTCCGTCGTTCGACCAAATTCTAATCTTTCTTCTCTGGTACGTTCACAACCCTACCCTCTTTAATCCCCTTCAAGTATTTTAATTTTAAACGGATTATTTTAAGAGAGAATCGAATCGAAATGGACGAAAATCCATTTTTCAAAGCTGTCATATTTCAGTCCAACTACCCTTGTCCACGTCCAGTTTTCTACCAACTCGATTAATGTTTTACAAATCCACTTAAATAGACTTTTAGAAAACATAACCAAGTTTAAAACTCATCTTTTAGTTTATTTTTATTTGCCCCTAATTTCTGTAAAATTAACTTCCAAAATCAAGAAAAATATGTTTTCAAAACTCCAAAAAATTTCGATACATGATGCGTCCCGTCAAACGAGGCGACTTCGTTGCGTGAGGATTACACCGAAAGGCGCGTATCGTCAACGCGGACTTGTGAGATTTTGCGGAACTTGATTTGGATGTGCGTGCACACCGGAATCAACGCGTATCCGTCGAAAAATACC